>BHFT01035707.1:0-19665 GCA_004320025.1 Laticauda laticaudata
CACTACACAAAGACTCTCAAACAAATCAAAAAGAGCACTCACGGTTAGATGAACCCTAAAAGATAAGTCCAGGAGCAGGAGAATGAAGTGAGGCCTTCCTAGAAGGAGACAACCAGGCCAGCTCGACCAACCTGGACGAACCAAGAGGGAGTGGTGGAGCCATGTCAACCAGCCCAAGAGACTCAGGTGGGAGCGGCAAGGCTGACTCACCCTTCCAGGAGATTCCATGGAGAAGGCACAGAGAGACAGCGATCCAGTCCGAACCGTCTGAAGACCACACCCAGACTGAGCTGCGCAGGTCAACCAGGACTCGAAAAAGCCCCACCTACCTGTGTGACTACGTTACGCACGTTGGATTGAACCAAGGGGGGAGGTGTGTTGTGTATGGAACTTGGTAGGCTCCAAGTTCCCAATTCTGATTGGCCAAAAAGGCCGTTCTCGGATTGGCCATTAGAGAACAATCCGATTGGCCCGTCTAATGGCGGGAACACTTAAAGTGGTGTCATTGGCCACAAGCCGTGAGCAAGCCACTATAAAAAGGGCTGCCACGGCTTGGGCTCTTGTTCCATTACCACTGCTTTCCTGAGTTAAATAAAAGAGTTGTTGGAACCCGGTCTTGCGCAACTTATTTCCGAACGGAACACCCTTAATATTTGTATTCCCCCTTCCTGGATTTATTTTGCTTGCATTGCAATCCTGTTAGTTCTTTGCTCCATTACAGGAGGCAAAACAATAGTCTCCTCCAGACCTTTGAAGATACCGTGTCTCACTGAATTTAAGATTGACTGTGGTTAGGGGTGGGAAACGTACAAATTCATGCAAATGGCCAGGGACTTGGTTTTGCCTTGTCATTACACTTTTCATCATTGTTCTGAAGCTCCACTGACTGTTCTCATTTTGAAGTCTACATTATAATTTCTTTTTTGAACAATGTAATAGTTTTGTTTTATCATTTTATATGATGAGACTAAAGAATGTTTTTAATTAAAATCTGTTCCTTATCATGCCTGTGTATGGAAGCTTTCCTAGTGTACATTAATATGAAACTTCTGTATGATGAACCCGATCTCAAAACTATTATCTTCAGTGCAAACAAAGCTTGGAACACACTGAATGCACCTGCCATATTTATATGAACCCAATCCATTTATGCATTTATTAGTCAGTGTACAATTTTAACCCAGGAAATAATCTTTGTTAATTAAAATGGCAATATGTTATTTTATAGAAAGTTATTTCTTTCCATAAATGTAGAAAGTATTCCTTGGTTCTTTCTGTTTGTGTTTACTTTGAAAGAGTCAAGAGTATTCCCCACAAAAATGTGTATGGCGTCATAGCATTTGCAATAAAATCCGATGCATATTTGGTTAAATGTTAATCTGTAGTCCTCCTCCTCCTCTTTCACATACTCATTCAGAATCAGTACTTGGGGCAAATTAGCAGAATGGCCAAAAATTGCATCCAAATTTTGCAAGAAGCAATAGGCAAAAATTTCTCTTCTTTCTTCTGTGACAATTAAGAAATTGGCTGTTGCCTCCATAGCATTCTGTTATGCCATCAAGAAGATTGTCTGTACACTCATGTCTTGTAGTTTTCAGCATAATTGAGGGTTTCAGTAGCTTCCAGGCTTGTGGCAATTGCCTTGATGAGCTGCTTAATCGAGTTTCCCATATTTTATCTAGCAATCAGAAAGGAATCATTGCTTGTAACAGGAAAAAAGGAGGGGACTTGGGCAGGTGCTTCTTATTTAAGCAGATTTGGAAAAAAAAATTGTATTTCCTGCAACTTTATAAAGGAACCCTGTTCCTTTCACAACTCATTTATCTTAACTACACACATTTGTGAATTCAGAAAGTATTTGCACTTACTTGTTTAACTTGTGGGAGTCTTTCCATTTGGGCAGTCTTCCTCCAAGAACAGTAATTCTAATAGGAGGAAGTAGTCTCTACTTTCTGGCAAAGGAATGGAATTTAGAAATTCTGCAAGGAGCTCTTGCCCTCCCCTCCCTCCCCTCCTCCCTAGGCAGGCGATATCAGAGGAATAATGTTGTGGGATGAGCTAATCTGCACTTTATCTGGGGCCAGGACAGGTAGAGATATACTGAATGTTCAGAACAACATCATGAGATTAAGGAGAACGTTTCCTACATCATCCCATCTCTTTCTCTTAGGCTTTTTGTTCCTCATTCTGTCATTTGCTGCTTACATTGGCTTTGTTGAAAAATATCCATACAGGTAAGAAGAAATTCATCTTCTCAAATGAAAATTATATACTGTTTGCTCTAACATTATCAGCTGGTCTTTGATTGGGTACTGAGGTGCACTATATGTTGTACTTATCTATATCTTTTCCTTTGTGGATATGGCAATATGTTCTCCAGATAAGTACTTGTGACATGTCAAGTTAGAAAATATGTTCCATTATTAGCATTCCCATAGCTTTGGGATGGGGTCAGGGTTTAGTTTAGTTTTTTTTTTTGCAAGATACATTTCTTGCATTATCAAGATCGGTCCCAGAAATGTGACTAATTTTGCTCCCAAGGTTAAAAACCAATTTTTGCAATCCTTTCTCCAAATCTGTATTATAATCATAGATGAAACATCAATACAAATAATGCTTCTCCCAGAGGTATGCTTCAACCTCATCCTTGTCTCTTTCAGCCTATGGAAGTCCCTAAAAATCATGTTGTTTTGCCCATAGACTGAATGTGGGCATCTTCCAATCATTCATAATTTTTGATCATTTTTAAGGGGGATTGGAGAAATTCAATTCTTGCTTTGCTCTTTTATGTTCTGCCTGAAATTATTTTTTATTGGGACAGATATAAAAGCAAAGTGGTTATGATTCTAGAGAAAGCAGAAATCTAAAAACTTATTAAAATTGTGTATCGGTATACAAATACCTACCAATCTGTATATGAATGATTAGGTCTAGAAACATATTGCTCTCTGTTCTGTGTGTGTGTATGCATGTTTTATTGAAAAGTTTTCTCTATTTGTAACGTATTCCTTAAACAATAGTGACGGTAAATTTATGTACCTTACCAGACTGCTGAGGTAAATAACTGATGTAAGTTTTGTTTCAAAAAAAGAATGGATAATGGAGTGCAACAAGTATAATTTACCAAAAACATGTTCTGCAATGATGAAGTGAAAGATCATTTAATTTTTATAGACTGTTGGTAGTGAACTCTAGTTACATCCCAATATTTTTTTAAAATAGTATTAGGTCCCCCCCAAAAAGATGCCATTTCCTAACTATAAAAGTATAGCACTTTCAGGTGTGACTATTTTCAGTCAGAAACTTGTAATGAGCACAAGTTTAACTCTTCCAAGTTATGAGCTGGGGTTTGATTGTTAGATAAAAAGCAGGAAAAAGTTTTGATGTTCCTATTAGGTCAAGAATTTTGAACCTGGGAATAATTCTAGTCCTGCTTTAGCCATGCAACCTGTCTGGCTCTAGTCATTCTCTCTCTAGTAACCGCTTTCATAGGGTTGTTGTGGGAAAAATAGGAAGAGGAAGTAGTGTTGGATATGTTCACTGCCTGGAGTTATTTTTAGTAATAGAAATAATAAGAATAGAAATAAAATTTATTGGCAAGTGTGATTGGACACACAAGGAATTTGTCTTTGGTGCATAAGCTCTCAGCGTACATACAAGCAACAAAGTCATAAATCATAAGATATAACAACAAAGTGATAGTCATAAGGTATCAACAGGAGTAGGTAATAGAAAGGATGAGAAGAATAATAGTAATAAAGCCCTACTAGATGGTTAGATATCCTTAAGCATAAGACAGTGCTGTGGGAATTAGATGTTTAACAGAGTCATGGCATGGGGGGGGAACTGTCTTTTTTGTCTAATTGTTTTGGCATACAATGCCCTGTAGTGGCATCCTGAGAGCACTAGTTGAAACAGTTTGTGTCCAGGATGTGAGAGGTAAAAGTGTAATATAGAGATAGAGATATTGCAAACCCCAGTGATACAGATAAAACAGGACTTAAAATGTACAGAAAAACTTTTCCTACTCCTTTCGGTTCTTTTACCATTGTTGTAAGAAAACAACAGCCAATTTTTTTAGCCTTCACAGGAGGAAGAAGTGTTATTCATGCCTGTTATTTCTTCCAAAGTTTGACTGCAATACTTGCTATTTCACCTGACTGGCACAAAGAATAAATTATCTGCTCCTTGAATCTGTTTGTGTTACTTATATGATGCTTCAATATTTACCTATACTCAATGTTCCAGATGTGTTTAATAATTGAAGGCATGCCTATGTAACTGTGTGACTAGTAGCTTTTATATCTATATCCTGTTTCCTGTTTTTAAAAGTTGGCATCTTTTAGCAATGGCACTAGCAATAGCACTTAGACTTATATACCACTTCACAGTGCTTCCTGTTAAACCTAGCTTCCTGTCAAAAACGTCCTGGAAATCTTTCATCACGTTCTCCTCCCAGTCTGCCTCGGTGACGCTGTTTATGCTGGTCACTTCGACCCCCAGAGGCGCAAACCATTCTAGCCCCAGCAGGCTTGGGCGATCCCTGTCCATATCATCAATGGGAGGATTTCTGAGTGTTCCTTGAAGGTTATTTAAAAATGTCCAACTCCAACTATGGGGATCCTGTTCCCCTGGTAGTCCTTCAAGGTCAGTCTTTGGTTTTCTCGTTGTCTTCTTTGTATGCTGGGGATTAGTCATTTTATGGTGTTCCAGGATACCATTGACAGGTATGATCCGGAGTCCACTTCCATGTTACACTGTTGGCTTTCAATGTTGACCTGTACATGTACTTTATGGGCATCTGTCGCGCTCGAATGCCCAATGGTAATTGTCTGATGGGCCTCTTCCTTTCGGTAGGGTTCGCTGAGCCATTTATTTCTGCTTTTGTGGCTCCAATGGTTCCCTGTCTGTCTGTCTCTGATCCTGGGGGGGTGCTGTCTTGTCGCCTAGGGCTGTAACTCTTTTTATTTTGGCAGACCCTAGCAATGTGTCCCCATTTCTCGCAGTGGCAGCAAATAGTGTCTAGAAAACAGCACTCAGATCGGGGGTGGTTTCCTCCACCCAGTGCATTGGAAACCCGACTTGTGTTCTCTCCTTTCTTGTCTGTACTGTTCTGACTGGAGTCTGTGTATCTCTTCCTCCTCCTCGTCGATCTCGGACAAGGACTCGATGTCCTCATGGTGTGCGGTAGTGGTGGTGATCTTTTGGTTTCCCTCTGGTTTCCTTTCCTGATGTTGGCCTGTTTCTGCCCATGTTTGCTGAGTCGCCGCATTCATTTTCTGCATGGTTGCTGCTGACTTCTTTGTGGCTTCAGCTGCGGTTGCCTTGGCGATGGCCTCAGTAACGGTGATGTTGGGCCGGGTCAGTAGTCGGCTCTGTAATGTGAGATCCCTCAGTCCCAGGACCACGCGGTCTCTCATGNTCATCCATATTGAGAAACTCACATGCACCACCAATGTGCCTCAGACCGCTACGAATTCCCCGACACTCTCACCTTTTCTCTGGTCTCTTTTATAAAATTCATGTCTCCGGATGAGATTGGAGATGCCCGGTGCATAATGGGCTCTTAGTAGTCGGTCCAACTCTGGCCATGCCATCTGTTTGACGTCTTGAAGTTTGGCCAACGCTTTGGCCATTTTGAACATTGTGGGCCCACAGTGTGTCATGAACACGGCTCTCTTCCTTTTATCGGAGATCCCTTGCAGATCGTTGCCCTCGAGGAACATGAGGAATCGGTCAATGTACGATTCCCAGTCCTCTGTCGTTGGTTGAATGGTGCAGGTGGCGAGTTGCTGTCAGCCATCTCGTCGGTTGGTCAGTCCTCATTGCCACGTGCTCGACTGGTTTGCTTTGTCTCAGAATCCCACCTTTGTTGCCAGTGTTAGATCGTGGGAAAAAGAGACTTGAGACCAGTGTGACTTTCAGCTCTTTATTTGGTTCCTTGCATCAGTTCTAACTGCGGAGCCACAGCAGCCTCTTTTATAGTGGCTGCTTGTGGTTTGCGGCCAATGATGGCTCTTTGAATCTCCCACCGATCAGGCTTATGCTTTTGAACCAATCAGCAAATGGCATTTATGGACCAGTCAGAAAAGGGTATTTCAAGTATGTTAATATAGAACACTAGAACACCCTCCTGAACTCTGTTTTTGCTGGCAGAGGCACAGCAGGCCGGTTCTTTGCTGTTTTCAGGATGTCCCTGCAGGCCAGATCTAAGCTCCTGCAAGCCAGATCTGGCTCCCAGGCCTTGATTTTGTGGTAAGTGCTTTGCAATTATATGCCAGTCTTCAAAGGAAAGCAGCATTTCTAATATTTGTGAACAAAAATAAATTGGGATGCAGTGAAACTATTTTAATGGCAAAATATCTTCCCACAATTCCTGTCCAGTAAGGATCAAACAAGTATCTTAAACGTATTGCGTTTTCTGAGCAGCCTTTAAAGAAAATTTCCATCCAATGTGTTATCACAAAATGACAGGCTATCTAAATAAAGAAAAAGATAGTTTCTCCCCCCATGACTATGAACTGAATTAACTATTAACCTAAACTATTAACTAAATCATTGAGTGACAGAACCATTGTTCACACACTACATTTGTCTGTTAGCCTTAATGGTTGAATAAAACAGAATTGATTAGGTACAGTACACACATATACTGAGCCATAAACCATAGATTAGAATATAGTATAATTGTTGCTTGATCCCCATCAATGGAATTTGTTTAGATGTTTGAACATCATAACATCATTTCAAATAGGAAGTATGTCTTCCTAGATGCTGAGACTTTTGGATTGAGACTGGATTTGATCCAGAATGTCCTGCTCCAAGAATTTAGGTGCACCAGAATTCTGTGGTATCAGAACTTGCTAGAATTGGAAGCCTATACTGTTAGAAATGTCATTGAATATGTACTGAAAGGAGAAACTGAAATTGCAGCTGAGTACAACTACAATGGATGATTATAATATAGAGCCAACTATTTCTAGCAACAAAGGCCCTAAGCATATTAACTCATTCAGTGAGTTGCATTGTGTTTAATTCTTGCTTACACTTGCTGTCATGCACCGTAGTTAAAATTTACACTCTTTTATTGGACATGAGAAGATATTTTTATTTATATCCTCTTTTGTTAGCCATTTGGCTTCATAATAATTAATCAAGTCACCAAAGGAGTATCATAGTGGGGAGCGAAGAGGACTTATTTGCATTATTAAGATATTCCAACAGGGTATCTCAGTGTGTTAACAGCTCAGCTACAATATGGGACTCTTGTTTTATGACAAGTTACAATTTTCTTGTATTGTTAGCTGAAGTTCATCTCAATAATTATGCTAAATTAAGGAGTCTTGCATATATAGAAATAAACATTAAAATGCATTAAACTGAAGTAAAGAATGTAATTTAATCCTTCAGTGACTAAATGAAAGTCAGCCTTGCCAGTTAGTCCTCATTTCACCCTGTAATTCACCCCATAATTGTCCCTGTCCCAGGTTTTTGGACGCTAGAGGTCCAGAAATCCAGAAGGTACCTGGTTGAGTCAAATTCAAACTTTGATTAGGACTGAGATTTTATTTCTGGGTTTTCCGATTTTGCTGAAGTACAGTTCTTAAGTATTTCAGCTGCATTATCAAATGTTAAGTAGTGCTGGGAGCACTATTATAGTTCCACACTCTGACCTTGATAAACAGTAAGTTTTCCTTACTCTGCATATGAATATATAATCACCTACAAGAATGAGAAGTTGTTTCAATATTATGGAAGATGCACAACCTTATGGTTAGTGCTAACCAGGCCAGTCTTTCTTAAGAAATGAATGCACGGCAAGATGCAAAGTTATTATTTCCATAGGCAAAATCTCCGCTCCCATCAATGTCATGGCATTGTTTACTGCATATGGTTGCTTCTCTAGCATGGAATACTATGTTTGTGTAGTTCAGCTAGCCATGTTTAGGCATTTTCAGGAACAGGAATGGGAGAAATAAGCAAATATTAACAAGAAATTAATTTAGAGACTTTATTCACAAAAACTAACCAACCTAATAGAATTATTTTATTTTGCATACTATGATAAATATTATTTGCAATTAAATCCAGAGGCTAGTAGTGTTACATTCTGTATCAGTTATATTAACATTTAATTTACCATGCATGCATGTCAATCCCTAATGAGTTATAATATTACATTTTCCCCATTTTATTTTTATCTGATCCCATAGCTTCCAGGTCTTTTTCAATGCTGGTAAGAATATGTCTTTTGAAAATAACAGACTACATTTAGTCCATGAAAGCTTACTCCATAATATGTGGTAATAAAGTAATGCAAGTCTTTTATTTTTATATAATTGTAAATTTCATGAAATAAAGCTAGAGTTATTTTGAGAAAATATACATAAGATTTCATATCAATATGCAAAATATTGTTTCTTGATTTCAATAAAACAAATCCATTCATTTCTTTTTGTTTAATTTTGTTGTGCAAAGCTATTTAATACTTTAGTTTGATAACACTTATTCGATAGACACAGATGATCTGCTAAGAAATTTCTAGAAGGTGGAATAGTTCCATATTCTCATGCCAAGGAGTGGTATAAAGTAATCTAAAGTCATTACAAAGTGTGTGTTTGTGAAAGAAATACAGTTACAGTTTGTGTGTGTATTTGCATGGATTTAAAAGTAGTCAGAATTTATGTTTTCAGAAACAACTTTGGGTGTTCATAAGGCTGCTTTGACTACATACAGGAAAGTAATACAGTTTTAGCTATACAGTATAGAATTAATGCAGATGTGGGGGGTGAGTATGGGTAGAGTACACTGTTGATTGTAACATTACTTTCCAAGTTCCTGCAGAGCAGGTTGCTATGGAATCATCTCCATCCATATTCCAAAATATAGGAGATGCCAGCCCATTTATTTGGCATTCTATTTAGCAGGCATCTGGTCTAAGTATTCAAATTCAAAAAGCCAGATATGTTTCTCCCAACACTCATTTAAAACTGAAGAGAAAGTGAGAAAAAGAAGATTTAATAGCAATAATATTACTGTTGTCTAAAATGGAAATCCTCTACTTTGACAATTTAATGTAGGAAAGGCAGATATGTGATTACACTTTCAGAATTAGCCAGATTGAATTTTCTACATCACTACCTTCCCCACATTTCTGTCTGCAGATCATAATTTATAATCATAATGTCAGGAACCTTAATTTAGAAGTAGCTTTCTCTAGTTTGATAGATCAGTGTTTTTAATACAGGAGTAGTCTTTCTGCCCTTGCCTAGTAATCTTTGAACAATTTAGTATAGGAGGAAATTAGTTGTATTCATTTTTCTATTCACACTAAGTTCTGTTTAATTTTTATCATCTTTGTTTGGTTAAGTTATCAACATTTCTATATTTTTTTTAAAAAAATATTCAAGGTAGTAAATAGTATATTGGGAAATTAAAACATAGTAGATATTACAAAATTCATAAAATAAACCCAGTCAGTAAACTTGCCCTCAGTCTCTACATTAATACGGGTAGAAGAACATAAGGAAAAGCATCTTGGAAAACGTTATCTAAGACTCCATGCATTGTTCGCAGAGCCATAATTTAAGGTCAACCTGCATTAAGGCAGTCTGAAAATGTTGTGAAGGAATATAAACCTGGTCTTTGGAACAGAGAAGAGATAAGACAACTGTTAAGGGAAAACTTTCAGGAGATGTTACATAAGGGTGAGAAAGAGGAAAATACAAGAAAGAAGATGAAAATAAAATCTGCCTTGATTTTCTTTGGCATAAGATGGGGCAGAGAGAAACTTTAACAGGATTCAATAGTTTATTCTATCCTACAGCAATAAAGGAAATTCCTGGAATCCTTACTCTGGCCTTCTTGAATTTTCCTACCTGGAAGGACTAACAGATGCCTTATGATTCCTCCACTCCACAAGTTCTTTGGTGGATCATACCTGTCTCTTTCATCTGACAAGCTGTGAAGCATAGGTGAGAAGCCTGAGATAACACAATTGCAGATCTGCTGTGGAGGTCTGCTGTGGAGTTGACTTTTTCAACTGATCTGTGAGGTTGGCAGTTGGTGGCAATGGAGACATAATCTAACTCTAATTAATTTCCCTTCCCTTTCTTAAATGTCCAGCCTATCATATGCTTTTGAAAGTATAAATGAAAGGAATAATGTATTGAATTTATAACATTCTACTACCAGTGGCCACTGCTTCCACCTCTTTTTACATATTGTTCCTTAATAGTTTCTAGCTTCCACACCAATCCCCCATGGCTATAAACTCCAGCTCTTCTATAACAGATTCAGCCTCTGATTCTGGGCTGCACTGTTTAGATGACTGCCAAAAGGCAGCAAAGCAACCAGCTTACCCAGTGTTATAAGAAATGATTTTTAAACAACACGATTTGTTGAGATTTCAACACAAAAGAAAAGAAAGAAAGAAATGTTTGTGGTCTGTATGTAGTAATATGCATGGAGTAACTGCAGGATTCTGAAGGACAATTGGAGAATGTTTTTTACATGATGGATAAAATCAGACATGGCTGGAATTTTATCATCAATCGTAGAATGTTGCACATGAAAGTTGTACTGAAAACAATGTAGTTGATAGTTTCATCCTCAAGAAGTCCTTACTGTAGAAGCAAAAATATTTAGAGGGGTGATTTTGACTAGTTCCAGGATAGTATAGGAGCATGGTGAGATAGCTGTATGGATGTGGCCTTACTTTAAAGCCATTATGTACAGATATATCAGTTACAGAATTGATAATCCTTGATTTACAATAGTTCATTTATTGACCATTCAAAGTTACAACAGCACTGGAGAAGGCGGAGCTTCGTCTCGGTGCTACAGCTGCGATCTCGGGGCTCTGAGATCGCAGCTGATATTTTCGAGATCAGCAGCTGAATATTTTCGCCCCTGGTCTGGTCTGACACGGACCTAACAACATTCCCGTAGAGCAGGGGGATTGTGAAGGGCACAGTCAGGATCCAGAGATATCGCAAATCTCTGGTTTGATCTGCGGAAGAAGCCCTTTTGCTGGATGGTGGAAAGGCAGCCCTCCAAAGCTGCTGAAGCCGGAAGACAGCCTCTGCGAAAGAAAGTGGCTGAGTTGAGTGAAAATGTGTGGTGTCGGCTGGCCTGTAGAGGAAAACCTCTTTTGCTAATGTAAAATGGCTGTAGATCTTGAAAGGATATCCTGAACAAAGAAGAAACCTGTGACTTTATTTTTGTTTGACCTGGAATTGTATTAAGCGGCGTTTTTTTTAAAAGTGGGTTCAAATTGAGGCTGGATTGTCTTTCCTTACTCACTTCTTTTTGCTGAGGACTTTAATGTTGATTTTGTAAAGGTAACCAGATTGAATTTTTTCTTATATATATTTTCAATGCTCCTTTTGCATTTTGTTAATTTTTCATTTAGGCATAGAGACCACCCTTTTGATTTTTTTTTCTTTTCTTTTGCTCTGGAGTTTTGTATCATTTACCTCTTCTTTTCTGGCTGGGGGGGGGGAAGATTTAAAGAGATTTTTGCAACACTGCCCAACTAGAGGCTTGAAAGTACTTTCTTTGAATTGGGGAGAAATGTAACTACTCCTTCTCAAGGACATTTTAATGTGCATAAGATGGAGGTAGAAGCACAGAAAAAATATTATTCAGGTGTTTTCCTGGGACTATTATCAATAATTTCCAAACACTTGGAGGCTTGGCTTTGAAGCCTGCTGGGAAGAGAGTCATAATAAGAGCCTTGGAATAAATAAAAATACAGTTGCGTGTGCAGTCCATATACTTGTGAAATCTCTACTCGCCAGGCCTTTTTGTCATATTTTACTCTAGTAATATTTTTAATTCTTTGCTTTTTATTTTGATCCTTTTTCTTCTTTGGTTTTGGGCCTTCTTTATATTGCGATTGTTTTCTATTTTGGATCATATAATCTGGCTATTCTATCAGATGGATTGAAGTGTCAAAAAAGAATTTGAAGTTTTTTGAAGCATTAAAATGACAAGAAAAAAAGTGAAAAAAAAGAAGAAGTGTGTTAAATGAAATCAGACTGTGTGTTCGTTTAAATTTTTTTTTTTTTTTCTTTTACAATGGCATTACTTATGGATGAATGGAAAATCCAGTAGAGAAATTTATAAAATATGACAAGAAAACAAGAATGGGAAGAGATTCCTTTCTGCTCTATATTTTACGTGTCTTAGAAATGCGCAATTTCTACATATGAGAAACTACTAAAACAAGCAAGATTGGGATGAGGAAGAAGAAACCATCCCTAATGAACAAGGCAACCTTAATTGGGGAAGAAAGGAGGAAGGAGAGAAAGAGACATGGAGAATTTAAGACTAAAAACAAACCAAAAAAAAGGGGAAAAACAAGGTGAAAATGTGGACACAACATTCAGAAAAGCAACAGACAAAGAAGATACACAAGAGGGTGAGATTAGAGACAAGGCGGGTAAAAGCCGGTTAGAGTGGAGAAGCAGCGGAGGAAACAGAAGGGAAGAGAAGCTATAAGAGTTTGAAACAAGATCGTCAAAGAAAGAATTTATTTAGAGATAATGGGTTAAACATACAATTGGAAAGAGATTCTGCAAAGCTACATAAAGATTGTGTTGTTTGTACATTTGTATTTTGAAATTAATGCTTACAAAATGGAATAATATATGATGTTATAAAATGGGAACAATATTTAATGTAACTTAGGCACGAAATTCTTTGTTGTAACAATAAAATAAAACAAAAATCAAATATGAGAGAATGAATTAAAGAAAAATTGGAACGATTGTCATTGATATAATACTTAAAACATAAGTGAACATAAGGGGGAAGTAACTAAGCAAATCTATAAGATGTCCCAGGAAGCATGATATTATTTTAGAAGGATTGTGTAAAACGTTTAGAACTTAAAATGATACTAATTTTAATGATATTAATTTTATTGCTAGGACTTGTTGCTTTAATTATATTATATATATTTAAAATTAAAAAAAAAATTTTTTTTCCTTGGTTTTAAAATATTGAGTCTATTCTTTAGAATGTACTACGCAGAATCTGATATGAAAATTATGTGTTTATGTTAGCTTTAAAACGTGGGAAGGATACAGTATGCATAAAGGCATTATCTCAAATCGGTCATTACAGAAGAAATTTTTGTGTTAATGAGAAAAAGATAATGAGACAGCTGAAAATAGGACAGACAAAGGATATAAAGTATAACTGATTATAATTGAGATGAAATAAATAATCAATGAATAAAGAGAGTGAAAGAGAGAGGAGAAGCTATATAGACAAATGATAAAATATGAATAAGAACATGGGACATGCTATATAAAAGTAAGCACCGAACTTGAATTTATGTCTGTACAAAAGGATGTACACTCGCGGATCAAATGCCCGTCCAAAAAAGATATTTTATGTTTTTATGTTTTGTGTTTTTATTGTATATGTTTTGTTTGTTAAAATTAATAAATTCTTTTATTAAAGAAAAAACAAAGTTAAACGCACTGAAAAACAATGCATTCATGAGCATTTTTCACACTTTAAGTTAATTCGCAGCATCACCTACCAGTGACATTTCAATCAAAATTCAGGTGAATTGGCAACTGATTCATCATTTATGAGACAGTTGTAATATTACTAGGCATGTGACTCTTCTTTCGTGTCTTCTGGACAAGCAAAGGCAATGGAGAAGTTCAGATTCACTTTAACCATCATATTACTAATGTTAACCACTTCAACAACACTATGGCAAGCAAGGTCAACTAAAATTCCATTCACAAACATCTCACTTAGCAACTGAATAAAATTCTGAGTTCAATTGTGATCATACAGTTGAGGCATTACCTGTTCTCATAATCATAGATATGCTGTGAAGTTACTGTATATACTCGCATATCAAGCCGACTTTAGAACGCTTTTTTTTTTTTTTCCAAGTCTTGGGGGTCGCTTTATACGCCATAACATCTGATTATCGTGTCGCGTGCCTCAGAGTTTGCCGCCAGAGCAGCGCTTAGCATGGGCGGCTTCCCGCGGATGAGGCTCTTGAGCCTCTCGCACTCCCCTGTCAGTGCCCTACGCAGCCCTCGCCTCAAGTAAAACGTCGCAGGTGAAAATCGCCATTTTTCTCTCCCGATGGACGATGAGCCGCAACTTTTCTCCCGCTGCCTTTTCCCTCTGGGCTTCAACTTCTGCGCTTCAGGGAAGTCCGCCCAAAAGCCACCTCTCCTGCCCAGAATCTATTACTGAATGGTTGAGCCATTGAAAACGGTGAGATCAGGGGTTTGAACAACCATAGGTATTTGGGGTTCGGCTCTATATGCCGAGTTTTTGCAAAAACTTCTCATTTTGGGGCAGTTTTTAAAGGGTCGGCTTATATGCGAGATCGGCTTATATGCGAGTATATACGGTAATCTGACTAGAAAAGTAAAATTTTAAATATGTAAAGCTACTAAATTATGGTGGGTTCATAGCTGTAAGAAAGTATTGAAAAAGTTAATTCTTAACATTGTGTTAACAATTCTGTAATGATTTCATTCACTCTCCGAATCATTTGGGGAAAAATGGGCATAATGTTTTGATATCTTCCCCAGGAGTAAAACCTTTCAGTAATTTCAGAATATTGGTTAACATTTGCAAATGTTTTCAATCAGTTGTGGTCATCAGTGAAGAATTACCTATAGATATGCTTGCTGGCTTTGCTTTCTGTGTCCTGTAGTAAGCACATTTTTTGACCAAGTATGGCTTCTATTTTGCCTCAGTGAAACAACTTATCAAACCATACTGAGTCTATGAAGCTTCTGCTACAAGTAAATTCCTGAACAGAGGGTGAATTTTTCAGGGAACTGGAATTTATTGCTGTGTCTGCCATAAACGTAAACTGACAGAATACATATTGTCTGTGTTCCTTTTGTGATATTGCCAGGGTTTTACTGGAAGGATACTATGTACAGTATACACAAACTAGCATGTATTTAATGTGGTATTCAGCCTAGTAGTTACTGGATGTGTTTATTGGACTTGTTGTTTTACTGTGTCTGCTGGTGAACCCTTTGAGACTCAACTGCAATCACCAGCATATAAATAATAAAATGTGTATAATAAAATTGACCAAACACTTAATAATGCAAAAAAACTGCATTCAGAACCAAAATACAAAACAATCCGACAATTACAATTATGTAATAAAAAATCACCAATGGTGAATAATCATTCCCCAAAGATCTTCTGGGAGTCTGTCAATGAGAGAGTCAGAAGGGGCCTTTGTCCCATCAACCTTACTTCATGGAATTGGTGCCCCACTAGTATCCTCTACAAATCTTTGGAAGATAATGTCAATTGGATGGTTTGGAGACAGGCCTTTTGAAGAAAAACAAAGAGGAATACTAGAATTTTATGAATTGGTTCTTCCAGAAAGTGTAGAGAAAGCATGAACTTCAAGGGTTTACTGAAACACAGTTCATCAAATACCATTGTGTGTGTTTCAATCAAGAATGGAATAGAATAGAACAGAACAGAACAGAATTTTATTGTCACTTTATTGAAGTACATTTTTATTGAATGCACGCTGATCAGCATACATTAAAATTAAATTTCATTGCATATAGCTCCAAAGAGCCACCACCTTCAATATACACTTCATAACCATACGTCACAACATCTAGTATATACTTCATAACCATAACAGAGTAAATAAATATATAAAACAAAATTATGCATATACATATATTATGTGCACTGAATAGAATCCAACCATATCCAGAGTTATAAATTCACACTCCGCCTGAGAACAAGTAAAAACTCAGCTTCCTCCCTTCCAGGAGGAATATGCAGCTTCAGGAATCTCTGGGACAGCATTTTTGTCGCAGGACACCAAGCAGGTTCTTGGAAGTTGCATCTCTACTTTACAGGAAAGCAATGTTTTTAAATATGATGATCAGAAATCTTTTGTTCAGTAAGATTTATCATGCTACAGCTTTCTTTGTTTATTGAACATGTGTGTTCAATAAACACACATGTCATTCTCTTATTATTTATTCGTTTGATTAATTAATTAGTTCAAAGTGTATGCTGCCCATCTTGTTGTCACACAACTCTGGATGGCTTACAACATAACCTCTTATCCCTTAGGTAGTTTTATAACTCCCCTCATGCTTCAACTTGCCATTTGATTTTAATGTGACATAGTTATAAATATTCCTGAAAATAGTCTCGGGCAAAAGAAAAAATTTCAGGCTTTATTTTTTTAATACAATGTTGAACACTGGGTATAAGTCTAAAACGTTAATAGGCTTGGCATTGCAGTCCTATTACTGCTTTTATGGACATATCAAAAACTAGCACTTGTTTGTGCATTTAAAATCTGGCACATTTTCATTAGGTATATGCAGGTTAAGAATTTGTTCCAGTGATTAAAGTGCAGATTTCAACAGCACTTAGAAAATAATATGCTAACAAATTTTAACCTGGCATGCATTTTTTGAGTAATGATTCACTTTTGAAGGATTTAAATAATCAGCCACTTTTATAATTACAAAACCCAACAACAGTAGGATGAAAAATAATAACAGATCAGTACTGAATGAACTTCAGGAATAACTTATAATTATTACAGATAAAAAAACAAGACAATAGAGCAACATTTTGTCACTGGTATCTCCCAGTTAAAATCTTTCAGATGTCTATCTAATCTACCGCCCACTAAGGACAATATTTTCTTCTCAGAGGGCACATGTTTAGAATCAGATGCCTAACATAAAATGCATATTTAGCAACAGCAACAGCAACTAAGGAGACAGGCATAATACATCCTATCACTTAATTCACAACATTATGGATTGAGAGATATGCTCACTTTCTATGATATGTGCTATCATTTGTCTGCAGCATCCTTGCACACAAGAATAGATAATGTTTGACTTACAGCCTAATTGCAGTTCTTTGCAAAGAAGCACAAAAATTATAAAAATGATGTATCACATTTAGAAAAATGAAACCAAAGTAATTGCTTTCTCTTAATAAATAGCATAGTCTCACTATGAAGCAACTGCACAAAATCTCCTCAGAGAGCAGAAAAATTGATTCTGTAATGTTTAATTTTTTTATCCCATTTTAAAACAGCAATAACTAATGAAAACAACTAGATTTAAATCTGCTGAAGGTATAGGAACATTAAATAACTTCAGCTTTTTCATTAGTTAAGATAATATAAAAATGTACTTGTATTCCTTGTTTTTAAAATGGAACAAGACTTGATTTTCATCTTTGAATTATAGGCTATCTAGTAATTTCAAAAAATAAATTAAAGAAGGACAATAGCAGTTTTAAGTATATTAATTATTATATACTGGTATAGTATGCTGGAAGACCTAAATGAATACTTTAAGTACAGAATGTCATGGAGAAAATCTATTTATGTGGTTGTTAAGAGCTGACACTGATTTGATGGCAATACTCAATTGTCAAGTCTTGGTATGTTGTGAGGGGGGGAGGCTGTGACAAATGTAATGTAATCTTTAGGATCTAAAATTTAACACAACTTGGGGACTGCCTGTAAATTTATTCATACTTTTCAGTCTTTAGGAGCAATCCCATACCCCTGAAAAATGTGCCCTTTGCAACTTAAGTTTACATTCTGATGTTAAAACAACAAAAAAGTCTAAAATTTTGTCTTAAAAGCAATCAGTTTTTTTTCTTCATCAGTTAAAGGCCTTCATTCTAATAAGGTTAGTGAACAGTTAGTACCACCTACATTACATCAAGAGAAATTGTAATCAACAGGTAGTAATGGCAAAATAGGTTCTTCAGCCAAGACCATTAAAATGCAATGAAGGATTAGCTGTATTGAGAGAAATTTGACTGAAAGAAACAAAGAAAATGAAAGGAGAACTTAGATAAGGGAATTTCAGCAGGGCAGTTGGCTAAAATTTAGGATAATAATCCTCTCAAATAATAAGAAAAATTTAAAAGAAACCAAAAGAAAACCTTCCATAATCCTGTGTCGGTGGATAAAATCTTGTATTACGCAGGGACAGTCCAGCAGGGGTCAGAATATAATGAAATCTTTCAACTAAAGATTATTTTTTAAAAAAACATAAATCTATGCAACCTGGACCTTAGAAATGTGACCATACATCCTTGAATTGGGATTTTATTAAGGAACAAGGCAATAAAAGTTTATCAATGGGAAATGGCAATGAAGAAGAAAGTAGCAACCACAATACACAGTAGAGAATGAACATTCAATAGGAAATATTCTTTAAAACAATACTGTGTAGGAAATGGCAAATGAAAGTATAAAGAATATTCACAAGGCACTTAAGATGGGATGTAACAAACAATGAAAATGGCAATGAAGGAGAGAAAGCGCCTAAGCTACATTGAGGAATGAACATTTTGTGGTGTTAGTGATGGAACAACATATCCAGTTCAGATTTGGGGAAAAAGAACAAGTCCAAAACATGGTCTATATGAGCAAGGTTTTTTTGTCTTTGAAAAGAAGTGAAGGTCCTCTCATGTACCTACTAGCTTTTGGAAGTTGGAATTCAGCTGAAGAAGAGGGAATGAAAAAGGAGCTGAAAATCTAGCCTGTGTGTGACAGATGGAGGATGGAGAATAAAGAGAAAAGACAAGGAAGGAAAGAAAAGAAAGAAGTCCTAGTAATTCTGTGAAAAGACAGATAACAATCAGGAATGGAAGAAAGAAGACACTCCTATTTATTCTTTTGTTGCCTTGTCCTGATTCTCAAAGATTGTTGGCTTAGATTCCAAGATTTCACAGAAAGTGAGGAATGAAACTACAGCCATTATAACTGATTGCTGATGTTTTTTACTGGGTCAGTTGAGCAGGGTCTGTAGCTTCCTGAATCCATGGCACTTCTGGAGCAGGATTATTTCAAATTGTTCTAGAAAGTGGGCATTGGGGTACTTAGTTGCTCAGATGAAGCTATCTGGTCTTCCAGACTTGGAAACTTAAGTTGCTATTGGCAAGGAATAATGAATGTCCTTTGGAGCTCACAAAAATAGATTCTTTGTAAAGTGTTCTATTTCATGTCCCCTGTAGTAATTTTTGTCTTAACCTAAAATTGTAGAATTTGATTTCAGGAGTAAGGCTCATCCTTTTTTTTTCTTTTTTAAAAATCAAGTTAGGGGTTTCATTACAAGTATTGAAGTATTACAAGTATTACAAGTATTGCAAGTATTTCATTACAAGTACAGAAATATATTTAAAGTACTTTTACACAAGGAATATTTAAAGTTCTGTTAAATCATAAATATTAATAAGACCTAATCTATAGGAAGAGAGAAAAGAGGAGCACTGTTGAGAAATTATATTGATTTTAATTATAACTGGATAAAAGTCTGTAGTGATTCTCAGTCATACAAGTCATGCTTGTTCCAAAGGTGCTTTTTTGGGAGACAAGTGGACTGTCTTGTTTTACCATTTGAAGACATTTCGTTTCTCATCCATGAGAAGCAAAATGTCTTCAAAAGAAAAAAACCAAGAAAGTCCAGTTGCCTCAAAAAAAGCACCTTTGGAATTATAACTGGATAGTTGGAATTTGCATAGATTAATCCAGTTTTTGTCACCATGAAAAAGATGAGGCTCTAGAAAAAGTACAGAGAAGAGCAACCAAGATGATTATATATATATATATATATATATATATATATATATATA
>BHFT01035711.1:0-28463 GCA_004320025.1 Laticauda laticaudata
AAAAAAAAAAAAAAGCAAAGCCTTACTTTGACATTACTGTTTAAAAACTGCCGCTTACTCAGTTCTGTCAAAACTTTTACAGATTCTTTTTTTTCCCCTTAGGGGGTCCTTTAAGGTACTTTTAAGTCTTAGAATAATAAAAGAAAAATCCTCACCAAACCATCACACTTTTTCTTTCAACCTCTTCTGTTCGGAGCTGTCCCAACTTCAGCAGCTTTGATGGCTGCCTCTCTGCTACTGGCAAAAGGGCTTCTCCTGGATCAATCAGGGACTTTGCGATATCTCTGGGATCTACAGGGCATGCCCTTCACTATCACCGTCTCTTTGGGATGGTTTAGGTGCGTTTGGACCATCCGGGGCAAAGATATCGGCTGCAATCTCAGACCTCCAAGATTGCATGCAGTATTGTCGCGACGCCAGCTCCTCCCCTCCTATTATTCCATTTTTATCCTGTAATTGATATATCATTCTTTTCTGAGTTTCTTTTCTTAATTTATATACCAGCCAACTTCAGGGTTTATTTGCATGTTCGAAATAATTTTGTTTTGTATATAATATTTTTTTAATTAGTTCCTCTTGATCTAAAATATTCATCTCATGTTTAACAAATGCTAGTTCATTTCTAATATGCTCATCTCCCAGGGTTTCCATTTGCTTATTTTCCAATTCCTCTATTCTTTTTATTAGGGCTTTATTAGGACTTCTCCTCTCTTTCTTTGTTTCTATTTGCTTTATAAGCTATCGATATTCTCCTTACGTATGCCTTCATTGTATCCCATAGGTTCTGCAGTGCGGTATCCTGTTTTTTATTAAATTTAAAAAAACTAATCAATTCTTCCTTAACTTTTTGAATATATTCCTCCTCTTTCAGTACTTGGGAATTAAGTGTCCTTCTACCTTTTTTATAATGACTATTTTTCCAAACTATCTGTATCAGGTTGTGATCTGCCCACGTGTTAGCCAAAATTTTTATGCAATGATTTGTTTGGGCTGGAGTAGAAAGTGAACTGCGATATTCCTGGGTTCCTTTTTCTCCACGCATCCACTAATTCTAATTCTTCGACCATCTATAAATTTCTTAGGCATTGTATTCTGTTTCTTATATTGTCTTTGTTCACAAGCATAATCTTGTCTATTATCTGTTATTGCATTATAATCTCCTGTAATACAAATTCTTGGGTTTCCAGATTCTATTAGTTTTTCATATAAAATTCACTCTGTAAAATTCACTCTGGTTTTTGTTAGCGGCATATATCCCCACTAATAATGTCTTTTTATTTTGCATTACCACCTCTATCATTACTATTCTTCCCAATTCATCTTTATAAATCAATTCTGAGACCATTTCATCTTTTATATATAATACTACCCTTCTTTTTTTCTTTTTCACCTATTTTGCATACATTTTCCCCAACTTTTTATTTACCCTTCTTTATATGAACCTGTAATACATATTATACCCACTTTTTGTTTTTCTAACTTAAAAAATATTCTTTTTCTCTTAGCTGGGTCATTTAACCCATTAATATTTATAGATATCAAATTCACTCCTTTATGCATTCCTTTCTTACTTCTATCCCTCAATATTTTTACCCGTCGTTTGACTTCTCATCCTCACTCCTATTTCTTCTCTTCCCAATGTCTCCTCATCTCCTTCCCTCTCCTCCATTTTCCCTCCCACCTGCTTCTAGATTGTAGCTCTTCTTGGCTCGGAATTTAATGATTGTCTCTGCTGCTCAGTTCTTCCTCTATTCCTTCTATTTGGTCAAAGAATTCTTGATCTTAGATTAGGTTATCTATTCTTCGCTTTATCTCCCGCATGAAGCCAGCTGGGCTTGACCCCCTCAGAGCATTGACAGCCAAGATCGAGTCAGAGCTGCAGCCACGACCAGCAGCCAACATCAGCAGGCCAGACTCAATGAGCTGGACCTGTCATGGATTCAAGACTGCCGTCTGGGAGAAGAGCACACCAGAACACAAACGCTAGGCCTTGCCAAACTCAGAAGTCAGGGATCCTGCAGGCATCCCAGTCATGTAAAGATCACCCAAATCCCTGGGTTCTTCACAACTTGTGTGCAGGAGCGGTGGTACCACATGAGGTTTCTCATATTGGCACAGCCTCTTGGAATAGGACCCTGTGAGCCTTGTGGCATTACACTTGTGAACAGCAGCACAGCTGTGAGCTTTATCATAATGATGCCGCTGGCTTCCCCCTGTTAGCAGCTGTGCCGGTATGTTGAACCTGCTCCAAGAGGCTGCACTGATGTGACGAACCTTACGCTAGTGCCGCTGCTCGCACATGAAACGGCACAACAGTCCTTGCAGGTCCTGCTCCAAGAGGCTGTGCCGATATGATGAACCTCACGGTAATGCTGCCACTCGCACAACATTTCAGTAAGCCTTGCTGGGTCGTGGGATGCTGTGAAGGCTTGGAATGGAGTCTTTTTGAATAATGGCAGGAGGTGGATTTTTCTACCTATCATCCTTTCCTCTGTCTGTGCTGAGGTTGAGGAAAGGATGACAGGCAGAAAAATCCCCCTCCTCATTTTCCTGCTATTTGTCAAAAATGCTCCATTCCAAGCCTTCAATGTTGCAATCCTGGGATAGCTGAAGGTTCAGAATGGAATGTTTTTGGTGAAAATGGAGAGGGAGAGTTTTCTGTCTGTCCTCAAGCTCAGCACAGATGGACATCCCAAAACGTATTCTTCCCAAGCCTTCAGCATTGCAATCTTGGGATCCTTTTCTCAAGCAACATTTGATTGCTTGAAATGAACAGGCTGCACCCAAAGAAAGTAGAGGCAGCTCCCAGCCCTCGCTGGCTCAATTGATCTGCTCTAGTTTTTCTATGTCAGTTGTCATCCTTGCAAATCAAGATGAAATTCTAAAAGAGCCCAGTCAACCTGTGATAAATCCTAGAGAATGCTGAAACAGGTGCATCTCCAAGGTTACTAAGATAGTGATCAAGAAGCTGCAGTCTAAATTTCAGTGATATATGGAATGAGAATCTTCAGATGTACTAGCTAAATTCAAAAAAGAAGTGGCACTTCTTGTTGCTAACATGCTTCAAAGCATATTTATTTTGTTCTTTATTATTTAATTATATAGACCAATAGATGATGGGTAGTCTTTAAAAACATGGATATTCAAGACCACTTCACATGCTGTTGAGAATTTTTTTTTTTACTGGAAAGCAATAGTTAGAATGAAATGTAGAGTAATAGATTGTTATTTCATTTAACTTATGTGAGATAATAAAAGAAACTCTTGATTAGAAAAAAAATAAATTGGAAATGTATCTTGGATATGCTCATACCATCATTAGATGACCAGAAGTGAGGAAGAGTTGTCTAGTCTTTTTTAAAGGCAGACCATCCCAATGCTCAAAATCTTTGTAAGGATGACAACTGAAAACTATGAAATAGAAGATAACAGTTCTTGAAAGAAAAACTACAACATATGTAGTTGTACTATATACACATGTAGAAATATCACTCTTAACTTGAGAATTTAAAGCCATATATCCATCTATAAACTATGCCTGTGAAAGCTGAATTATTAGAAAGGCAAAGGCTAAATGAATAAAAATGGATTGTAGTGCTAAGAAAATTGTGAAATTCTTAAAAGGTGAAAAGAATAAATCATTGAGTGCAAGATGAACCAAAACCAGATTCCTTACTTGAAGTACTAGTAATAAAGAAAGTTAATGCTTAAATATTTCAGACATGTAATATGAAGGTAAAGACTTCTTGGGGAGCAGTCTAATATATGGGAAATGGAAGCCAATGAAAAAGAGACTGACAGAAACCCCCTTGATATTGTCACTAATGACAACATAAAGGAATGTAAAAGAATTCAAAGAAGCAATTACTGACACACAATCCTGATAAATTGTCTGTCAAGGTTACAAAGATTCAGAAACATCTGTGTAAAAATTGCTATTGCATTTAGTCTATTATAATCCATTTGGCTAGAATAATATTACTGTTTTAGTTTCTTTATAGCTTTATAGCTAGCTTGAAATAACATTTTAACATATTTCTATGATATGTAACTTTTATTTATTGATATTAATACATTACCATGTTTAAAATTAATAATTTGTAATTATGCAAATTTTATGTTTAATAATTTTTTAATTCTTAGATGTAATGTTTAATTATCTTGCTATTAGTTGAAATACTTAGAGTATTTTAGATTAATTCAGATTATGAATGCCAGGATTCTTGCTTTTACACTTTAAATGTGTCTTGGGTTAAAATTAAATCATTTTAAATATGTCGGCTTCTCATGAAACAGAAATAACAGAAAACTGTTCATGAAATACATCAAATAGACAACTTCTAAAGGATAAGGCAATTTTAAGTTTACAAATCTGGCATGGTCTATGAATCTGATCCATGTGATCTATTTAAAATAGAGTGCATGGGAAAATAACCTTTTGGAAAGTAACCTTACTGTGAAAAATTTTATATTCTGAGATTGGAACTAATTTATTTTTCCTAAATCCCCATGGACTAATTCTAAAAGTAAATAGGATTCATTTGAACTTATAATGGGGATTGATGCTATTTACAATAGTTTTCTGACTGGCTTCCAAAAAGTAGTACATTATGAAAACTTGTCCATGTATAGCTATAGACTTTTCTTTTAAGAAAAGATGAAATTGATGAGATAGAATGTACAAATGAATTCAACTTGAATATTTACTGTATATTATATTCATATAGTCTTGAACCTTAGAGATTGTAAATTAAAAATGCTAATTGTAAAGGAAATACAACAATATATTTATTAAAGCAAAAGCCAGCAGCTTAAAATAAAATATGATGTGTTTAGGTAATGATGTAGTACAAAATAAAAATACTCACTAATGTAAATTGAGGTGTTTTGGTTTTTGTGTTAACTTTCTGAGTTTTTGATCAGCTGTGGAATGGTATGTAAATGTTGCTTATCTCTGTGTGCCTGTTGATGGCTGATTTGTCTGATTGTCATCTCAGAAAGCATCAACAGACTATCACAACAACATGGCCTAATTGTAGAACAACTAAAGCCCTCCAAAACATTCTACATAAACAAACAAAACCAACAGCTCCAGAAGAAAAAATAAGAATGATCCACAAGGACTGAAATGGCTACTATGTAGGATAACAAAGCTAGGAGTCAGAAGACATGATGAAAAGTTCTTAATTTCACAGCATGTAGACAGACTTTACCATAGTTTCAACTGGGAAACGTGAGCATCCTTGACCAAGCAAAGTCCAAAAATGCTAGAGAATTCCTGGATTCCGGGCACTCAGAAAATCAGCCACCAACAAGCATGTTGAGATATATACCATTCAAAGGGGATAATCAAAGGCCAAAAAGAATACAGAAAGACTGAAACATCTGCACACAAGCAATCAATAACAGAAATTAACAGTAAGATTAATACCAGACCATCAATCAATAATACCTCTATCAAGGTATTCAAGACAAGACAGAAAAGCTAATAATACACAATAGCCTATTCAAAAAACCATTACAAACACTACCATTAACACTCACAGGGCAAGCCACTAGCATATCAAAAAACAGAGCAAACCCGATTCTCTTCTTGTACTGGTGATGTTCCCTAGTTGGGTAATGAAATGTCTGCAAAAAAACAACTAAGCACCAAGTATTAACAATTCAAGTCTGAGTTACAAATATTATCTTATATCTAATATATATTTATATTTACTTATATATATATTATATATTATATATATAATATATATTAATATATACTTATATTTAACTCAAAATTTCCCCAACAACATTTCTAATGTGTGAATGAAGATGAAAACAAAAAGACTATAGGTTAAAATCTAAAGTGTTAAGCAGTCATTGAAAACCCATTTCAATATTGGTTTGTGCTATTAAACCATTTTTTATATATCATAAAATATTTTTCTAGAGTTGGAAAAACAAACTGAGCAAAGAAATGTGAATAGAGAAAAAGATACATGATTTAGATTCTGAACTGATATGACCAGAACTCTACATGTAGGATACTTTTTCAAGAAGAAAATAAAAAAACTGTTTTGTTTTGGGGTACTCATTCACTCTCCTGAAGATTTGATAAAGTTGATAGATAAAACATGCTTTTTATCAATGCTTCATCTCTCCTGCCAGTAAAAAGATTCTCCACTGAATCAAAGTTTTTCGATGAATCGAAAGAATTACTCCATTTATAGAAAAGCAATTTGACACATATAATGACATTTATAGCCATATTTGAAACAACAATTTTAGGAGCAGTTGACCAACTGTAATATTTTCTTTAAAAAAAATCTAAAATTATTTTATTCAAAGATTTTACCGGTATTAGCAAAGCAGCACTAATATTTAAAGTACATACATTATTTATCTTTTCTTAAAAATTTCAGGTTGAACAGTCTAAGGTTCTAATTAAAGAAGGTGGTGTGCAGTTGTTACTAACAATAGTTGATACACCAGGATTTGGTGATGCAGTAGATAATAGCAATTGGTAAGTACATTCTAATATTAGTAATGAGTATTATCTCGCAATACTTACATATATTTAAAGTAGAATAAGTTTTTTTCTTTGTATGGCACTCTTATTTCAGTTCTCTTGGTCTAAAATTACATAAAACATAATTTTCCAAATGTAATTATCTAACTGTCTTGTTTCTATGTGTTTTGAATATTAGTATGTCTTGTTTCTCTGTGATTAGCTCAGATAAATAATGTTTTTTGTCATTACTGAGAAAAGTCAAAAGACTAAGTACCATTGATTCTATAAGATAAATTTTCTGATATCAAGAATATATATTTGGTTATTATAAAAATTTATTTTAATATTAATATAGCAAATAAATATTCAATCTATTAAATATTGTAGATAGTGAACAATAAATGAAATTTGATAAAGACTTTTTACTAAATAGCTTTGAGAAATATGTTCTGTGTTCCTTCATACTATTTCTATAACCCTTCCTTTTACTACTAAACCTTCTGCTTGTTGCTCTTCTTTTATATATAAAAATGGGCATTGCTTTTCTCATAAAACAACCTAACTAAATTTCTTTAGGAATATTGTATCTGTGATATTTACACATCATTTTTAATACTATGATGTACAACTTGTACTAATATAGCAAATGTTCCAAGTTAATCTGCTTTTTTAAAAAAAATTTTGTACATTGTAGCTGGCAGCCCGTTATTGATTACATTGACAGTAAATTTGAAGACTATCTTAATGCAGAATCACGTGTGAACAGACGACAGATGCCAGATAACAGGGTCCAGTGTTGCTTATATTTCATTGCACCTTCAGGACATGGGTCAGTATTAAAGATTAATGTTTTTGCTTCTACCTTGCGGTTTCTCCACTCAGAAACATTTAAACTACATTGTTAGATATGTCATATCATAGAAATTGTAAGGAATTTAAATAGCTTTCCTTCTCTAATATTAGGAAAAGTGCTTTTTACAGAATCCAGAAGAGCAAAAGTTGAGATTATATGTAATTTGTACTTTGGATTTTTCTAATTGGTAACATTGAAAGTAATTTTCCAGGCTTCATTTTACAGTATCACAATAAAGAATAATTAGTTAAAAGATATGCCGACATTTTTAGAAAGTTAGTTTTTAGACTTTATTTGTGCCAATGCTTTGAAATTTTTATCAGATATTTATAAATTATAATTTGTGATACTGGTAATTTCTTATAAAGCACTTGTTTTTGAAATCAGTGGTAAATATTGCCCTAATTCTCAGAGGATAATAGATATGTTTGAAAAGTTCACCTAGTTTCCTCTTCTCTAACAAGCGTATCTTAAGGCTAGGTCACACTGGCCAACAGATGCAAAATGTATGTAAAAAGGACACAGCAGATGAGCAAATTTTCCATCCGTTGTTATCCACTCTCAAAAGTGCCCAAACTTTACATAAACAGAGCGACTACATACAGGAAAAGAACATCGGGACGTGGGAGGATGTAGCGGGTGCTAAAGTGGATCGTTCGTAGGATAGCCCTAGCAGATGGAAGCGGATGACACATCCAAAGGGCTTCCGGGGAGAAGCGAAAGCATGCGTAGCGGATGCCGTTCAGTCGATATGTATTTAAACTACTGGAATGCGTAGCGATGAACGCGGGATGCATCACGGTATTGCCATATAAATGCATAGCGGATGACTAGCGGATGCAAAAGCGTTCACTGCGCATGGCGAGGGAGGATGAATGCGGAAGAGCATCCGCAAGATATGAACAGATGAGCATAGACCTGAAGCATCGCTACAGGCACCATTTGAGGGAACCCTGCAACACTCTTATAAGACTGGGAAAGAAGAGGAATGCCTGTGCCTCACTATGCCAGCCCTGGCAAGAAGGACAGAGAACCACCCATCCCACTCCCTCCTGCGCCTGACTCTGAATGCTGCTAGTGCTGCTGAGCTGTGCATTGCTGGCTGCTGACTTCCTTAGTTCTTCCTGCTGGTGCTGCTTGCCTGGGCTTCCTCCTGAGCTGCTGTGTGTGGACTGCCCCAAGGCCTCAAGCCTGCTGCTAAGAAAGGCCTGAATCCCTGCCAGAGGAGGAAGAAAGTAAGGCAAGGAAGAAGGGGGCAAGAGGAAACAGTTATTCCATTTCCGAGGACCCATGAGGAGGAGGTGTAGGAATGGCTGAGGAGAAACAGAGTACCTGTGGAAGGAAGCCAACAGGCTCTATGCGCGACACCAGCCGGAAGCAGAAGCAGCGTGGAGACAGAATAGGCCTGGGAGAATCCACAAGATCATTAAAAAGAAGCCTGAACTGCACTTCAAGATGTCCTTCCCTGGGTGGTGAAGCTATTGAACCTGGTATGGCAAGCTGCACCCAGAAGCAGATCCCGGCAGTGATCCACGTGTCAAGCACTAACTGACCGGGAGACCTAATGTCAACGGCCAGGTGCGAGCTTTCCTGGAGGTGAGATCCGTCACCAGCGAGCAGCCCCTCTTTCAACCTCTCCCTAGACAGCCAGCAGAGCAGCCTCCTCTCTCCAGCCAGGAGACAGCTACAGTGTACAGAGCAGGTGCATCTTTGAAGAGATCCCCACCGACAGAGACCCCCCACAGCGTGCACTCCCGTGCCCGAGATGTAGGGAGGATCCCCTGTCTCAGATGGAGCTAGAAGAGCAGCCACCAGAGACCCAAACCCACACGCCACCCCCCAGCTCCACCTCACAGAAAGCAAGGCAGAGAGCAGTACGGGCAGGGACAGAGCCACACTGTCCTGCTGGCGATCAGGAGGGAACAATTAAAGCAAGCAACAGATCTCCTCTCCCAGCTGGCCACTTTGACATACCATCCTCCAACCGTAAGCCCTTCATCACGACGCTGGGCAGACCCTCATGGACATGCCTGAGGCCCAGTACCATAGGTGATTGAGAGAAGGATCAGAGCTCGTTCTGCACACCTCCAGGCCAGCTGACCTGCTGACTACCCACTCCAGTCTGCTCTCCACCCCAGCCAATGGGTCCACACCCTTTCCACGAATTTGCAGCCCCTCACTACCAAGCCTACCTAACCAGACTTCACCACAGAAGTAGGGGTCAGCCCTTCCAGCTCAACACCCAGGTTCTCGCTACGCCACTAGACGCGCGCTACAGCTGTCTTCCCAGCTGCACAGACCAACAGCCCAACTACACTCCTCTATCCTCCACCCGACACGCCAAGATTCCTCCAGAACATCTGTCATCAGTGTTGGGCTTCAGCATCCCAGGTCCCTTGAGGGAAGGGCTCTCAACCTCACGGGCTGAGTCAGCTCTCTGAGAGTTCTCCTTGCACACCAACCATACTCCACTGTTGTCTCTCAGCGCCGGCTACACCCATCGCGGCATCATCAGACCAGCACATCGCCAGCAACAGCCAGTCTCCCAGTCCCTGGCCCTTTACATTGAGGACCATGGGCATAGCCTCAGAGTGACTGAAAGAGTGCCAGAGAAGTGAGTTGGTTACCTGCTCACTTATTGTTACTTAAAGACACACTTTTAGCTTTGGGCATTTTCTCTTAATTCAAAAGGCATACAGTTGTTTATTAATGAAAGGTGTATCTTTGCTTCACAGCACTTGTTCATTTTTTTTACTATAAAATCAGTGTTGGGGAAAACTTTTGAAAAAAGGTGTTAAGGCCTTTGATGCTTTGGGATGTGGCAAGGATAGCGTGTTGATGATGGCATGGATGAGCTGGGGATGGATAGCTGTGGGGATGGTAAGGATAGCTGTGGACTTGATGCTGCTGGATGGGTAAGGATAGCTGATCGGAGATAGATAACCTCCGTGCAAATAGTGGGACTGTATGATAGTCCACACCCTACCAAGCGCCAACAATGGCCTCTTATTACTCATATGACAGATGCTAACCAATTGATCACCATTTCAACAAAACACAACGTCTTTTATTTTGCCTCGTGTAACTATTAAGGCACTACTCAACATACATGAGCCCGATCTCATCAGGCATGTGATGAGAAGCTGAAGGAAGCATCAGTTAGTCAGTCTACTCATCTCGTCTGCCCACTTCCACTGGTCTCTGTCGTCTTCTGCTAGGTTCTTTCCACATACTCTAGCGATCCTCCAGACATCCTAAAATCCAATAATACGTCTCCAATTATACGAACGTTTTGTCCATTTTAATGCCTTTCTATATCGAGATGCATTCAGTTACCATTCCTTCTATGCGTTGGTGCTACTAACGCCTGATGTGACGTTCGCGCTAACTTTCGCGTTCCTCTTTCGCTTTCCGTCTGCAGCGGAATGTGAGTTGCACGGATACCCAGGGATGCTGAGAGTATTCATAGGACGTTGTAACAGATGATAACGACTTAGAATTCTTGGTTTGCCCATTATGTGTCGCGGGATGTAGATCATACGCGGAGAAAGTTCATCCGATCAAATAGTTTTGATGACAGCCTCAAAACATTTTTGAGTGATAAAATAAAGGCCAGTAGACGGATGTTTCAACGATAGGAGCGATTATGGAAACACGTACGCAGTAAGTACAAACACGGATTTGCGATCGAGTGTTATACGGAAAGGCAACTTTTTATTGTCGCATTATTACATACCAACGGATGGCAAGCTTTTTTGTCCATTTTACATCCTCTTTGCATCCGTTGGTTCAGTGTGACAGGGGCTTTAAATAGAGCTGCAAGCTTGAAAAAGATACATTACTTAGCAGTAGAAAGGAACTTTGCTTGTGCACGTTTTGAAATTCTGAACCATTTTCATAAGCATACATTTTCAGTGTAGAAGTTTTATTGTATACATATTTGCAAGGCAGATGCGATTACAGGTAGTTCACCAGGTATGAGAGATCAATTAATAAACATTCAAAGTTATAATGAATACCCCCAAATTGCATATGACCTGTTTCAAAATTATGATGGCTGCAGGGCCAGCTGCAGTGAATGAATGGGTCATTCATTAGAACCACTGCCTCGGGGGTTGCTGCAGCGCTCCTTCCTCCTTCCCTCCCTCCCTCCCTCCCTCTCATCTTGCTCCAACAATTCTTTATGGAAAATGGTGACTGCTTTTGGAGCTCCTTTCCCTGATCAGCCGACCTTCAGGAGCCTGCAGTTTCTCCTGGCTTTTGCTAGACTTTGGGAAACCAGACTATGCATGCTAAGGCAGCAGCTTCAGGATGAACTTCCCAAAATCTTTCCATTGCCCTCCCCCAGAAAGCCACATTTCTTCAGCTAAAAAAAAAGCTGGGGGGTGAGACAGACTTCTTGAGCTTAATTTTTAGAGCCATAGCTGGGTCCTACAAAACTCAGATACACAACTAAAAACTTTATGGCCCAGCTTTTGTCAGGTGTGGATTTTTTTCCCTGCCTTTCCTAACTTTCTGAGCTGAGTTTTTTTCTGCAGCTGCTTAAGGCAGAAAGCTGGAGTTTCTTTTCTTCCTTTTCTTCCTTGTCAATTTGGAGTCAATGTAAGGTTTTTAAAAGAGGTAGAGACTGGAGGGAAGACATTTAGCACTTAATTACTTTTAGCACCTAATTGGGGAAAGAGTAAAACAAGAAGGTTTTTCCCCCAAGTTTTTTACTCAAAAAAGTGTGGCTTTCTAGAAGAGGGAGGAGATTCATACCTAGAGAAGACTTTTGGGAAGCTCATTCTGCTACCTTATCACATAGGGTCTGGTTTCCCAAAGACTGTAGTCTTTGGAAGATTGTAGTCTTTCAAAGGATTGGCGGCAAGCTGATGAGGACTGAAAAGTTATGGAATTGATCCTTTTGCACCAGAAAAGCAGGGACACCTTGGCAGGAGGAAAGGAGGTGGCAGAACCAGGAAAGCCAGGCACAGCTAGGGTTTCTTGCTGGCAGATGCATGTACGAGCCACCAGAAAGACAGAACGGATCATGGTGCATTTCAGAGTGAGGGAGACCTTGAGAGGCCCTAGGCAAGGAGATTTGCCTTCACCAGGCCTCCCAGGATCTCCCCCACCCCTGAGGGCACCCCATGCTTTACATAATAACCCACACATTTTATTAATGAATGCACTGGGAAGGGCAGGGATGGCTGGTCATTACAAGGGGCAATTCATTTAGTGTTTGTCCTGACTTTCAACTCTAATGGGTAGATTCCATTACAGTCATAAGTCACAATCTATCTATATTTTACTTTCTGTACAATATATGGATCACATTTTGGCTGTGTTTATTTGGGAGTCAAATTTGCAAAATCTCATTTTTTAAAATTTTATTTATTTTAGGCTTAAGCCTTTGGATATTGAGTTTATGAAACGCCTGCATGAAAAAGTGAATATAATTCCACTCATTGCCAAGGCTGACACACTCACACCTGAAGAATGCCAACAGTTTAAAAAACAGGTAATTTTCTAATTTTTTTTCTTTCAGTATAACTATATTTTTCTCCTTAATTTCACAATAACATGCAGAAGAACAATTCTGCCAGATGCAGCCAAAGCCCATCTTAATCTAGCATTTTATATAGAGTGTTCAAAGAGATGCTTCCTAGGTGGTCGCAAGTAGAAGTTAGACATGTATGCATCTCCTATTTCTGTTCCTTTGGAATTCATATTGAGAGACATTGACTCTTCAAGGTCATCAATCCTTGTTAAGCCTATTTTCAACAAATTTATCCAATCCTCTTTTAAAGCTTGTTCAAATTAGCGAGCATCACCACATCTTATGATAATGAGCTCCACAGAAGACTCATTTGAAAAAAATGCTTTCACTCAACTCATTTGATGGCCCCAGGAACTTATATTTCTTTCAGATCTGTCCATTACTGAGTTATATAACTCAGTAATAATATCTTTCCTCAGCTAATTTGTTCCCAAGCAGCCTCCTCCTAGTCTTTTCTCATATGGAAGATATTCAAACCCCTGATCATGTTACTTGCCCTCCTCTGCTTCTTCTCTTGCTCTGTTTATCCATATTTTGAGCTACTGCATATTCACCTGGCTGTGTTATCCACTCTGAATCTTTTTCGGTGTGAGATATATAACAGTTCAGACTCTTATCGGTGTGTATATGAAGTTAGCATGGTTTTGCCCAATCGTATATCTTTTTTCATGCATTTGAATTTAATTAGTCACCCAGTGTAAGGAGATCTTAACACTTTTTGGTTGATTTTGATATTTTGATTTTTTTAGTATGAACTTTGCATTTGCTGTTTACTTGTAAATATTACTTATGGGGAAGTTAAAATCACTTTTCCCATTAGAAATATCCAATGGGCTCTGTTTCTGTTGTCTTTCTCTGTGTGTGGGGGGGGGGGGGGGGGTATTGAATTTTTAAANGGGGGGGGGAGGATATTGAATTTTTAAAGTATATTAATTTTTAAAAAAAAACTTTAACACAACTAATATACAATAAAGAAAGAAGAAAGAAAAGATAAACATGCAGAAACTTTAATTTTTCAAATCTGAATTTGTACTTGTTTTCAAATTCGTTAGTTTTTTTATACATCCACCAAACGTGATAGAGTGTCTCCTCATATTGTTCTCATTTCCAAAAAAAATTCAAAGTATCTATGCCTTCTAGACAATTTATTTAGTGATAAATGCCAATACATCATTTTATAAAATTCTCTTTAAAATTAGAAAATAATGTCCATTTCAGTATTTTCAGCTACATATTTCCCCATTGATCCATTTGTATATTGTCACCAAAATTTGGCCCATTTTATTACATATTCTTTCACTTGTCATCTTCTTATCTCATATTTCAACTAACATTTATATATTTTAAGATAACATGATCATTATTAGTGCTTAATTCTGTTTCAAACTCAAGTTTTACATTGTTCAAAATCATAAAATCTTTTATCTTCTTGAAATGTTTCTAATAATTATATATTAGAAAACTGGACATTCTTGGTTTTGTTTTACAGTCCTTTTGAGGAAATTATAGTTTGTCATAATAAATTAGCCATTTACTTATTTGTTGTCTGTAAAATGCTTTTTGTGCTGAAACCACAAAACTGTTTTCAGCCACATCCTGTACTTAACATTTATTCCATACTTTAAGAACAGCCAACCTGACATTGTGATTTCTGAAATTTACATTAATCTTAGTTTTGTCATTACTATAAATGTATGTCGCCCAATTTCAGATTCATGTCCCTCTAACTCCAATAACCTGTTTAGTTGCAACCCCTACTCTTTCATCAAGACTAAATAGATACACAATATAATTTCAAATCTGGTAGATTCTAACTCTTTCCTTTGTATTTTGCAATACCTTATATGAACTTGTGGGTTGTTTTTTTCTTATGATATACAAATTCTGACTTTTTTCCACGGAGAAAATTCCAATTTATTCATATTCTTTGCTTTCTGCTGTTAATGAATTAGCAATCATTCATTCTTCTTTATTTAAGAATATTTGCTGAGAAATTTTGTCAAGAGGCTTAAGTTTACATATTTTTGTCAGGAAGTTTGCAAATACATATTTGATTTTTTTTTACTGAATATCCTCAGGATCAATTGTTTGTTTATGAGGCTTGCAGGCCATGTGACAACAAAATGATTCTGTGCATCTTACATTAAGTAAAAACAATAAACGAAGTGGTGAAAAACAGCAAGAAATCCTGTCTATCTGGATTATTATATTATAGCCTTTCAATATATCCTAGAATATCTTTTCTTTTTAGTTGATTTGTTTAACTGTTCTTATTCCATCCATGAGAAATTATGTATGATTCAAGTATCACAGAGCTCCCCAATCCATGGGCCACCACTGGGTCGTGGGCCATTTGGAACCGGGCCTTGCAAGTAGTGGATGAATGCATGTATATAAAGCTTCCCTCACATGAGCAGCGGCTGCTTGTGTGAATGCACAAAGCTACTCTTGCACAAGTGGTGGCTGCTTGCACTTACACTTCCCTCACGCAAGCAGCCACCACTTGTGCTCATTTGCAAAGCTTCCCCAATGTGAGTCGTGCGAGCCCCCTGCTCACACAAATGGAGCTGTTCACATGTGCCTGCCTGCCATTCGCAGGGAACTAACCCCTCTTCCACCCTTCACTTGGCTGCCAAGCCAAAAAAGCTGGGGACTGGTAAGGTATCAGTCCTTTACCTCCTACAATGAAAACGGTATTTACAAACACTGCTTTCATATATCATATAGTAGCAGATTAGATACTATATTGCAAGAGTATCAAACTCGCAGCCCGCAGGCTGGATTCGTCACGTGCTGGCCCTGTCCCTGCTTGGTTTAGCAATGGGGGAAAAATCCTGATATGTCACATGATGACACTGTAACAATGCATGTCTGACGCCCCTGCTATAATGTATAATATCTAAGCATATTTAATTTGGATGGTGAACAGTAAATTTCTTTCCTGAAGGTGAAACATGAGTGATATAATAGAGCTCTGATGAGAAAACTATGTACAAGTAGTCTTTGACTTACAATTGATCTGTTTGAAATTATGATTTGGAAAAAGTAACTCACAATCCTTCCTTAAAAATTACTGTTATCACAGTATTCCTATGGTCCTCTGCAATTGAGATTCTTAGTAACTGGCCTGCATTGTTGTGCATCTTGCTGCCACATCACAATTTGTAACTGTCCAGCTTCCAACAAGCAAAGTCACTTGGGGATGCTGGATTTTTTTAACAACTGTTTGAATCATTTAATGATCATTGTCAGCGTTCCAGCAAACTTCCATTCCAATCAGTAACTCCAGGACAAGCATAATCTCAAAAGTACCTTTGTTAGAATAGCAACTGGCACATCTGTGGAATCTCAAAACTAAAAGTTTTCCAGACTTCCCACAATGTCCCAAACTACAATCCATCCCCCTTTTTCCCATCATCACATCACATGGATCAATCACGATCCATCCCAGTGTAAGATCCCTTTTCCATCTTTAATGTTGAACTACCACACTTAACCTTGAACTACCAAAAGAATTTTGTTTTGTTTACTTAGAACTATTCAATTGAAATCACCCCCTCCCACTTTCTTAGGCTATATATCAGCATGGAATATGGCTTCCAAAGCTGACAGGCACCCCCCCCTTGAGAAGTTCACCTCCTAAAAGAGATAATAAAACACAAACTCGCCCCCCCCAAGGGGACCTTTTGGTTTGTCAGGGAATTTGTTATGGAATTGATTAACTAATCTTATCTGCATGTACATCCCAACTTTTTACCCAAGTAGCCTCTGACAAAGATAACACTTCTATAATGCCAAATACTGTAATCTCCCTCAGTACAATCTAGAATCAAGGATTTTCTTAATTTCATAATGTCTCTCACTCTGTACAATCAAAGGTTTGGGTGGAGCTGTTGGGATCAGCCCCTAGATTTGACCCTACAGCTAGTTTTAGTAAACTACTATGGAACACTGGGTGTATTTTCCCCAATAATTGGGGAAGACTTAATTGAACTGTGACTGGATTGATTATTTTTGATATAGGGAAAGGACCTAAGAATTTAGAGCCAAACTTCCTACTGGGAAGTTTCAATTTGAGATATTTAGTTGGCAAGAATATTTTGTCCCCTATTTTAAATTGGTTGGAGGGATCTATGTTTGTCTGCCTGCTTTTTATATTCCTCAGCAGCTTCAGTCAAAGCTTTTTTTGTATCCTCCCATCCTTTCTTTAATGAGTCCATTCATTCTGCTAAAGACATGGATGTGGGGGGTGTCCCTAAATAATTCCAGCATAGGGACAAATTCCATGTCGTTTATTTGGAACGGAGTCAGACCTATGCTGCTATGTACTGCATTATTATAAGCAACTTCTGCAAATGGCAACAGCTCTGCCCAGTTGTCCTGTTGATAATTTATGTAGCATCTAATGGCGTTCTACCATGGCGTTCGTCCTCTCTGTTGCTCCATTGCATGCAGTATAGAACGCTGAGGATAGCCCTTGGGATGACCCAATGGACTTTAAAAATTTCCTCCAGAACTTAGCTGTAAACTGTACACTTCGGTCTGAGATTACTCTATGAGATACTCTGTGGAGCCTATAGATATGCTTCACAAACAGTTTTGCAAGCTTTTTAGCCAAAGGTAGTCCTTTACAGGCTGTAAAGTGGGCTTGCTTAGAGAATAAGTCAATAACAATCCAAATCATTGTATTCCCTCCACTCTCAGGTAATTCTACAATGAAGTCCATCACAATTTCTTGTCACATCTTCATTGGTTCAGCGACTTGTTGAAGGAGGCCAGGGGGCTTCCCAGTTCTGTGTTTCATTGTGGCACAAATTGAGAAGCTTTTCACATAGTCTTCAACATTAGGTTTCATTTTTGGCCACCAGAACTGTCTCCTGACTAAATGCAGGGTTTTTAAGAACCCAAACTGCCCCCCAACTGCAAGTCATGGCTACACTTCAGTACCATTAGTCTTAAATTATTGGGTACATAAAATTTTGTCCCTTTCCCTTGTTCATTATCAAGTCGGTTTGATGCTCAGCAAACCAGGGATCAGTCAAAAGAGCTGCTTTCAACTCAGTTGTCAGTTTTTCTTCTAGGTGTCTGGGGCTGCAGTTGACTTGGCCCCAGGTGATTACTTGGCCTGCTGGTTGGGCTTCTAATATCATCTTCACTACTTCCACTTGGCGACTATCAAATTGGGGTTTTCTTGCCAGGCATCCGCCAGTACAGCACAGTCCACCTCGGCAAAAGAAGGAATACACTGTCTATAGAAATTGGCAAAATCCAAAAAGTTTTGAAGTTGCTTATGTGTTTTGGGGGTTGCCAGTCTAGCACCACTCTTACTTTTCCAGGGTCCATCTCAGTTCCCTGGTTGGATACTTGGTAGCCAAGGTAATCCAGCGACTCTTTGTGGAATTTGCATTTTGACAGCTTTACATATAACTTGGTGGCTAAAAGGTTTTTAAGCACTTGTCTGACCAATTTGACATGTTCTTCAATGGTTTCGCTGAATATAAAAATGTCACCAGGTAGATGAGGACCCTTTCATACAGGTGTGGATGTAACACTTAGTTGATGAGTTGCATAAATACTGCGGGGGGGGGGNTGAGTTGCATAAATACCGTGGGGGGTCCTTGGAGTCCAAAAGGCATGACTCAGAATTGGAAACTACCCAAAGGGCAGTTGAAGGCAGTTTTCCATTTGTCTCCCTCCTTTATGCAGACTCACTAGTAAGCTTCTCTCAGATCTAGTTTGGTGAAGACCTTGCCTTAATAAGTCCTTCATGAGGGGAAGGGGGTACATGTTTTTTATGCACATGGCGTTCATGTCCCTAAAATCAACACATAATCTCAAGCCACCATCTTTCTTTTCTTTGAACAGCACTGGGACGGCCAACCTAGATTTGGCAGGTTCAGTGAAATCTCTGTCCAAATTGTTATCGATGTATTTTCTCAACTCAGTCATTTCAGCTGGTGCCATGGAATACAGCTTTGGTTATGGCACAATAAATGGCTCAATGAGGAGGTAAAACATTGCATTCCTCTTTGCTGAACATCTTAGTCAAGTCTATGTATTGTTTGGGGACTTGGGGGGAACCTGGAGGAAATTCTGAGGTGGTGGCTGCTGCTTCAGGTTGGGGATCTCTGTTGGGTGGCAGTTTCTTTGTGGGAGGAAGGGGGGGGCAATGGGCCAACCCCACTTATGATTTTTCGATATCCATCCTCCCACTTGATGATAGGGACCCATTTATCTAACCAAGCAAGTCCCAAAATGATAGATTCTGACATCTTTGGAGCCACTACAAAACGTATGAGTGAAGTGACTGCCAATCTCTAGTTTGATTAACTGTCATCTGGGTGGCCGGGATTCCCCCAATTAAAGTCCCATTTACTTGTTCAAACCTGATTGGGTGTTTCAGTGATGGAGAGGCCAATAAGGCATCTAGAGCACCTGGTATCTGTTACAGCTTCTATCTTCCCTGCCTCCTCCGTGTCAGGCACCACTAACTTCACTTGGACTGTAAAAGGTGTGATGGCAGCACTCACCATAGGGTCATCTTTTTCACCGGCTTCTCTGAGGAGAATTTCTTGGGTTGGAAGTTCATTGCTCCTTCTGCATGGAGAGGACCTTCTACAGTGTATCTAGCAAACTGGCTAGCAACTGGAGGCTTCCGTTGATTTATTTATTTATTTTTACTTCTGGCGGATGTACTAGGTCTTGGTTGTGGAGCTTGTGGAACAGTGCAGGAGCCAAACAGTCGGCTTCTTTATGGCCATCCTGCTCTATGGCCACAACAATAGCACTTTATCATTCTTGTGGATCATGTAGGAGCTGCTTCAACAGGTCTGGTCAGAGGCTGCCTGGTTACAGCTCTCCTAAGTAGTTTTTTTCTGTGGATTGATTTCCCGGTCTAGCCTGGGGGATATTGCATACCAATCATGCAGAGTCTCCGGTATTCCTCTAATGTTACAGGCCTTTTTTACTTCTGGGTCAATAGCGTTCTTGAAATAGTGCAACAGAATTCTTTCAAGTCAGTCCATGAGATGGCTTGCAACCCTTCTAAAGTCCCATACAAAGTCTTGTAAGGGTCGCTTGCCTTGTTTCATTTCCATTAATTTGTCCTCATTTTCTCCCACTCTGTCAGGATTCTCAAATCTAACCTCAGGAGATCAATGAAAGCATTGACATCCTGTAGTTATGGGACTTATTTGTGGTGCAATTGAGCCACCCAATCAGAAGCATCCCCCTCATTCATCCCATCTGTTATTGCAGTGACCAGATCGCAATCTGTTGCATCTATGTGGGACCAGATTTGAGTGAGGAAATAAGCAAAATGTTCATGTCATCCATCAAAAGTTGCTTTAAAAGCCATCTCATCTGGTCTAAGGGGGGGAGGTGGGATTGCCATAGCAACTGCGGGTTGAGTTGGAATGAATGGAGTCTGACAAGGAACATATGAACTTTGAAGGGGTACTCCGAGGCCTGGCTGAGTTGGGGCTCTCTGGAAGAAGGGCCCCAGCAGGGTTGCTCCAAGGGAGGGTTGATTCAGGCCCTGCCATGAAGAGACTGTTTGTTGCCTTCTTCCCCTTAATTGGAAGAGGGGTGGCTGCCCTCTGCTGCCTGTGCTGATCCCTTTGCTGAGAAGGGATCGCTGGTTCTCTTTGGGGCCAGGGTGTTCCCAGACCTGGTGGTGCAGGGGATGCTGGCATTGAACCCTCCCTTGACCAGGATAAAATCCCCACCCTGGGTGGGATAAAATACCCCTCTTTGCAGGGGGTAATCTCCTTTCTGGTTGTGGAGGGGGGGCAGCTTGGGGTTTGTAACGTACCCAACTTTTAGTTTCAGGATAATGTCAGCGTTCCAGCAAACCTCCATTCCAATCAGTAACTCGGAGACAAGCATAATCTCAAAAGTACCTTTATTAAAATAGCAACTGGCACATCTGTTGAATCTCAAAACTAAAAGTTTCCCAGACTTTCCACAATGTCCCAAACTACAATCCATACCCTTTTTTCCCATCATCACATCACATGGATCAATCACAATGATTTGCTTAACAACTGGGATTCACTTAATGATCGGGATAAAAATGATCATATAAAATTGGACCTAATCATATGATGATTTATTTAATGATCACATCACTTAGCAACCAAAATTCTAGATCCAATTGTGATAATAAGTCAAGGCTACTATATAGTGAAGTTACATCACCAGATAAGTAATTGAAATATAAGAATTCTTCGTAACACATACACACAATCTCTCTCCCGCTGCCTCCCTCTTTGTCTCAGAGAGAGAGAGAGAGATGCATACCCACACAGACATAAAGGAATGCATAATTACCAGTTGCAATTAACTTTCTTTGAAAATTTGGCATGTTTATATAAAATCAATAGTCAATATGTATTCAATACTACTTACCACTGTTATAATGTCTGTTTAGGAGATGGTATATTTGTGATTTGAAAAATAACACATTGCATTTGTTTGAGGTTTCTGTAAGGATAACTATGATTACCAGAATGGAAACTTAATTTCATAGTATATAGTTTTCTGAATGAAAATATAGATATAAATCTAGTAGTTTAGACACATATAAGGAATGTACTGCAAATAACATATATATCATACATATGAGATCAGAATTGTTGCATAGCTTTTGAAACAATTGTGAAAGATATCAATTTGAATGTTTACAATCTATTTTTAAAACTGAAAAGAATATTAAAATATCTAATGATCCTTTTACAGAAATTGTGAATTGTATAGTAATAAACTGTCAGTGCAGTTTATTACTATATTGTGTGAATTGGAATTAGTGAAAGTGGGATGACTTCGAGAAAGAAAAAAGAGGAAATACAGCTTTATCTAAAAAATGGCACATTACCTGAATTTCAAAATACACTACTTATAGAAGTATCCATATTCTGACATGAATTTGTGATGTTCATTTTTAATACATAAAAATAAAATCCATCAGCATACTTTATTAATATCTTCAACATGTTACGGTTCCTTTTTAAAATATGTTTATTTTTAGATAATGAAAGAAATCCAAGAGCACAAAATTAAAATATATGAATTCCCAGAAACAGATGATGAAGAAGAAAATAAGCTGGTTAAAAAGATTAAGGTACTAAAATACACTGAAACAAATTTTTACAGTTTCATGTCAGAAAATTCTGTGCAAATGGGTTTTATTTTAATGGACAGAGTCATTCCACAAAAGAATGTGTATCAGACATCTATCTTGGCTTTAGTCAAATTACCAAGAAAACTCTGGTATATATAAACTTTTAAACACTGATACATGTATCAGATTATTAAGGAATGTTTTGATTGTTGTTTAACAAGCCGACTAAAAATAATTCTTATTTATAAAATGTCCTTGCTTTTAAAAACTGTATTGTAGTGACTGCTTTGAGATGTTTCCTTTATTACTGGTTAATAATTAATAATAAAGGAATTATGCTACAAAAGAAAATAATGGTGAATCTTCCCTGAATCCTTTCTTCTTTTTAAAGTAACAAGCATATTCAGATGTTCTGTATTTGATTTACCGTAACTACCTATGTCATCAATAGCTAGGCAAAATATATTTAAATTTTACAAGCAAAGCAGCAAAGAAAAGAAATTTCATATTTCAAGCCTAATGAATTGTTTGTAATATTTTTAACAAGATTTTAAAATGAGATGCTGTAGTGCCCTCTTATGGTAGATTGCCACAGTGTCATGCCGTGAGTTGATAAATATATTTAGAAAATATATTTAGATTTCTTATCCTAGTGATTTCCCAATCATTCAGTCATCTGTCTGCTTATTTTATTGTTTTGTTATTTGGTTCTAAATGGATGTGTGTGATTTTGCAGGAAATATAGTGTTGTAAAATCATTTCAATTCTGAGGAACATTATTGAAACTTGTCATGCATCAGTTTATGTTTCGCAATTATATATGTTTATATAATATAATATTCCTCAGAACTGAAAAGAGAGCATGAATGACCCTAAAAAGAGTCACTAGAGGGGATATTCTATTGATGCAATAAGAGCAAAGAAATATTGATGCTTTGCTGCTCTCACTGCCATGAGGTAAGCATTAATAGTGGCTTTAACTCATATTTGGTTGTGTTCATTCTTTGTTTTCCTCCAGCAGTACTCTAGATGTCTCTTGGCCCTTTCAACTCCCTCAACTCCTCCAGGAACCACAGGGAATAACTGGAGTGATGGGCCAAAAGAGTCCACATAGTCGCCATCCTATCAGAGCCAGAGCCTGAGCAGGACCCTGTAGCAAATTAAGTATTTACCCCCAGCTGCTTAGAAAACCAGTTGGGGCCATTAATTGCTGGAGACAAATTAATCAAAAGGTTCTACCTTCCTGTGAATGTGATTAAAATTAAAGAATATAATCTTCAGTTCCATCATGACCAGTCTTGAATAGAAAACTTTCTTAATTTTATAACCAGATGATGTTCTTCTTTACACCTACAGTCTGTGTTGGATTCATTATTTTTTCTAATCTCCTTTGACATTTATTTTTATTGTGATCTCAGAGCAATACAAAAAGTTTTACTTGCCATCCAACCTGTCAATAAGTTATTTTAGGAAAAAATATTCTGTTTCTTTTGTAGGACCGTTTACCTCTTGCGGTAGTAGGTAGTAATACTATTATTGAAGTCAATGGGAAGAGAGTTAGGGGAAGACAGTATCCTTGGGGTGTTGCAGAAGGTAAGTAAATAGAATGTGTAATTCTATTCTAATTCTAATTGGGCAATAAGTTATATCTTTATAGGAATATTACAGTTTTAGAAAGCAAGATAGAGGTTCAGATTTTCCTACTTGCCCTTCCGTTTCCACATAACAATACCCTTAATTATACTTTACATCTTTTACTAATATTGTAATAAAATCATAAGACTCACATATATGTAAATTGAGAATTTCCTGAAATATTCAATTGAATTATATTGTGAATGTTTGAATTATATTAAAACTCTTCTATAATCAGTTCATTTTAACAGTCTAAGCATCGTTTTGCTTTTGAATTGGAAGCAAGCACAACTTTATTATGTATTAGTTAAACTGCAATTAACTTTCATGTTTGTTTTATTTCACTTTATTTAATTGTAAATTTGGATAATTATGACATTTTAGTAATACAACATTATTTATTAAGTTTGTTTTTATCTTTTTTATTGATCTTAAAAGAAGCTAACCAGAATTGGACGTGGTTAGAACTTGAATGGGGAAATAATATATACTAGAGTTGATTTTAAAAACTTCCTGAAAGAAGGAGTTGGCAAAGCATATCAATATTGTTGCAACAAAAATAACATGAATATATCCTTTGAATTATTAAGCATCAAGGGAAATTTTACTAAAGGCAAATACAAGGTTAAGCTTGACCATCTGATGCTGACTAAAGTCTGTTAAAAATGAGCATTTTTTCCATGCAGTTGAAAATGGCGAACACTGTGACTTCACAATTCTAAGGAACATGTTAATAAGGTAAACAAGTAGTCTGTAACATTAATATTGACAACACATTTTCAAATAATTCTGTTTCTTGGACTTTTCTATATTTGGTGATAAGGAGTAATAGAGGGTTGGGTCATATTTTCAGTGCAGGGTAATGTGTGATGGCACAAGTATAAAGAGTATGAAAGAAAGTTTTAAAAAACTTGATATCCAATGTGACACTTTATTTTCCATTTTTATACAATACATTTGGGAAATAGTTTGTTGGATATAATTTAAAATAAAATCAATATTAAATGTATCACAGAGTAATGTATTCTGCCCTTTGTGGATACAGATATAGAATTTTTCAGCTCTGAATTAATTTACAGTAACTACAATACAGGTTGTATTATGAACATAATTGAGCCCAAAATTTATGTTGTTAAATGAGACATTTGTTGAGCTTTGTCCCATTTTACAACCTTTCTAGCCACAGATGTTAAGTGTATCATTGCAGTTGTTAAAGCATGGTTGTTAAGTGAATCTGGCTTTCCCATTGACTTTGCTTGTCAAAAGGTCACAAAAATTGTTCACATAATCCCAGTGCACTGCAACTGTCACAAATATGAACCAATTATCAGGCATCCAAATTTTGCTCACATGACCACAGGGATGTTACAATGGTCATAAGTGTGAAAAATGGACATAAATCACTTTAAGTGCTGTTGTAACATTGAACAGTCACTAAATGAATTATTGTAAGTCTAAGGCTACCTGTATTTCAGTTTTTAAACAAACTTTTGAAAACCATTTCAATATTTTATAAAATCATATTTTAACAGTGTTACTTATATATGGTATTTATATGGTTCTATTCAGGAAATAAGTTGCTGATGGGTTTTTTGTTTCCTGTTTTTAGAACTCACATGCAAGACCTGAAAGATGTCACTAATAATGTCCATTATGAGAATTACAGAAGCAGAAAATTGGCAGCTGTAACATACAATGGAGTTGACAACAACAAAAACAAAGGGCAATTAACAAAGTAAGTGGTAATTTAGATGGTGCTATAATTTGTTCCACCTGGTTCTGGAGAATTATTTGAGGTTAAATATTCTGAATCTGGTTATATCTTTAAAGGCTCATAAAATAGCATAGCATCATGCAGCCTTTCCAGATTCTATCTCAAAATGCAAATTGTTGGAGTATCATAGAAATACATCACTGTTTCAATATAAACTTTTCATAATTGATCGGGAGAGTGAGGAACAGGATCTATTGAAGTAAATAGAATTTACCTCATCCAGACAGACTCTATCACAGAATGCAACCTTCTGTATGATTTAGTTAAACATAATCTCAAATATGTATATGTGTTGCTTAGTAGTTTGATCTGTTTCAAAATACTGTACATATAACGTTCTATGAGTTATTTGAAATTATTTGAATTTGTGCTATACAAATATTACTTTTCTATGTGATTCAAATTTCAGTCTTTGTTTTCAAGATTTTTATTACACTTTTCATAAATTATATTTGGTATTTGTGTCTATGTATATTCCTTACGAAAATCTGATGGGAACATTTTTTTTGTCATAATTGTTTATGGACCAGTTGTATAGAGACCAACTCTGCATAGTCATAGATAACATAATAGGAAAGATGTTTGATACTTTATATTACCAATTAAACTTATCTTCACTATCTTATATGAATATTTGTCTTGCAAAAAATAATCCTGTTTGTTTTGGGAATTGTTTTAAATGAAAAAAAATTCTTATAAGATATTCAAACATAATTGGCCCTAGCATAACTTAAGGCTGATAATGTTTTCAGTTTACTTCCTATCTTACAATTTAAAAATCTAAAAATTCCACTGTTCCTGGCATTTTTTGTTCATTTACTACTGAGAATTATTTATATAAAATCAACAGTGAAAGTGTTTGCTCCCTGATATTATTACTTTTGCTTTTCATACTAACAAATATCTGCAACATTAAACATCAGAGTAAGTACATGGCTTTTAACTGAGCATGGATTTTTATTTCAGTGCTATTTTAGTCTCCTTGTTCCATCACAATTCAGAATGGAGAAAACAACAAAACAAAAACTAAACAAGAATCCCCAAAAATATGCATAAAAGTTCTAATGGGGCTCAAGGTTGACTCAGCCTTCAGATTCAAATAAAACTTGATTTGTGAATTTGATATTATTCATATATATCATTAGAAAAATAATCAACAGTGAATCACAAGTTTGCATATGCTTATGGAAAGAAAGTCTTAAGTATAGCATTTCTTTTTTGGACTAAATACCAACTACTATTCCATCCAATCCATTCAACAACAAAATCCCTTTATATTGAATTAAATTCCATTCAGTGTTTAAAATATAAGGTGTGGCTCATATTTTTTGGCAGAATATGCCACCATCAAAAATGTAGGCTTTGCAGTTGTAATATCCTGGCTTTTTGAGAGAACCATATGGAAGTAATTATCCAGATTCCAATGATGCAAGATTTAAAGATCAATATTAGTGCCTTAAATTAAGTCTGTAAACAAACTGTCAGCTAATGTAGTTCAGATAAAAGAAACATATTGGTTCAAAAACTTGTCTCCAGCAAGCAAACAACCAAAGCTTAAAAAGGGGAATAATGATTTATACCAATAGTAGTTAATTTTTTAAGTATTTGGGATCTGGGTAATTAAATGTAAAAATGTAGGCAAGAGTGCTTTCAGACCATGTTCCTCAAACCACAGAAACAAAGACTTCTTCTCCAGGTACATTGTTCTGTACTCTACAAAGCTGTATTTATTTTCTTATTTGTCCTCCCAAAACCCCAAGCAATAAACATGCTTTGAGGACCAAGTGAGGCAGAAAAGGAATTGAATACTTATTAAAAGTTTCCACTGCACACTTTAAACTACCTCGTTGAAAATGAAACATCCCATCATATAAGCTTTTAAAAGATTCTGTTTGTTTATATAGCTGCATGTCTAGCTTCGTTTGGAATTATTAAAATTATTTATCAGATTAATTGAGGAATTTATTTTGAATACAAATGAAGATATGTGTGTCCAACAATTGAGGAAAGCATTTTTTAAGTTTTAAGTTTCACTATTTAGCACAAATACATATTGTCTACATTAGTTAACATTGTTTTCTTCATACAATTTTCTTAACAATTGTTTTAAATCATTTTACCAGAATTAGCCTAATTGTTGCTCACTCCTTTTAATACCTTAGATTATTTAAATTGGACAGGTTTATGAATGTTTATGAGTTTAGGACAAAAGTACAGATTTAATGTGTTATTTTGTCTGTGACATAAAACTTCACTGCTGTTTACTGTCCATGTCAGCAGAATAATAGTTTTTAGTAATTCTTTAACTCAAATAAGACAATGTGGTCTTGAATGTAATTGGTATAATTGCTTAGGACTGATAGCTTATGTATTGTTTTATCAACAACAGGGCAACATTTTAAAAGGATTTTAACAGCTACATGGCTACAGCTTTTAGGTTAAAGTTTTTTTAACTCATTTTTTTGCTACCTTTCTTTAAAACCTTGTGCCATCTTCTACTCTGATGAGTTTCTCCATTAAATTAATACAATTTTTCTAATACCTTATAGCAACAGAAGAACAAAGATTTTTTTAATGCTGGCCTACCAATGCAGGGTACTAATAGAACTGTGTGGAATTCCATTGCTGCAAGGATGAATTCATTCATGAAACAGAAAATGAGTTCAAATATTATTTATAACAATCTGAATGTGAAACATATAAATGGATATTTCGAAGCACTATAGTAAATTCACTCCTATAATTTAGCACCTTCATAATATTTTACCTAATTTACATCAATTTTAGAAAATCTTTCATATAGCTTGTAAGAAGGAGTTAATAATATTTCTCATATGAGCTGTTCAGAGCATCCAGTAGTGAGAGGTGCTTAGTCTCCGCATTCACAGGCTGAGCTTGATTTGTGGAACGCTCCTCCTCCACCATATGACTCCTCCTCAGCGTTCCCCAGTTTTTGCTCAGCCTCGTGCGAGACAGGCAGTGCTTTGGATACTTCTTTGACTAAAACAGGAATATTAGCAGGTTTGATTGCAATTCGGTTTTCCT
>BHFT01035716.1:0-69542 GCA_004320025.1 Laticauda laticaudata
ATCGAAACGTTGCCTAGATACTTCCAATTCTACGCGGGAGAAAACCCGAATAATCAAAGATCCACATACAAATACTCGCGAAAACCTCAGAAAACATATACATATATATATATGTATATATAATCACAAGCAAGTGCTGGTTGCAGAATAGATCACAAACTGAGGTCCCTGAAGTGGCCCTTTGTTTCTTCCAAAGAGCCTCCGCCATCTAGGAGCACGCCTCCTTTACAGACACACCTTGACCTGGTCGGTGCAACCACAAAAGGGGGAAAAGCTCCTGTTTTTCTCAGGGCTGTGGACTGAAACTATTCTGTGACCCAGGAGTTGGGAGCCCCTGCTTTAGATGTAGATTATATGAAACATCAGTGATTGTTAAGATAACCCAAGCATACAACAAAAAAGTGTTGGAAATGCCGCAGTAAAGAAGGAATGTTTTGCTCCATCTAGTGACTAAAAATAAATTTTGAATCAAAACTGCAGTTCTACTTGGTACAATCCTAGAAAACAAATGAAAAATCTTAATTATATATACAGGTAACTTGAAGCAGGTAACGTGGCTGACTTCGCCTATCTAATTACTAGGCTAATCTAAGAAGAATGAATTAAGGTCAGAGGAAGAAGAAAAACAGACAAGCATTTAGAGAAAACTATAAGCGAAATGTAAACTGACCTAGTTTTCCCAAAGGAGATCCATCTGTTAAGGCCCAGTCCCACTGGCCGACAGACGCAAAACGTATGCATAAAGGACACAGTGGATGACCAAAATTTCAGGGGTGGCTCCATCCATTGTCATCCACCGCAAAAAGTGGCAAAAATTTGCATAAACAGAATGGAAAAGAACGGAAAGGAATGGATGTGGGTAGTATGTAGTGGGGATGTTAAATGGATGTTCATAGGAAGCCTAGCAGATGAAAGAGGATGGAAGCGGATGACACCTCCGAAGGGGTTCCGGGGGAGAATTTCAAAGCGGACGCATAGCAGAAGGGGCAGATGCATAGCGGATGAAGGGATGCATCACGGATGCCGATAGGAAACAAAGGGGATGCCGCACGGATGTATATTGGATGCAAAGTGTTCACTGCACATGGGGGAGTATGAATTGCATCAGCTCCGCAGATATAAAAGGATGCAGCACACACGCAGTCAGCATACAGGGGAAAGACGTGCTGCCAACATACATCTAGCAGGAAACACCATGTTCGTCAGTCAGGCAAGAAGAGGAAGCCTGTGCCTACTCGTTCAAGCCCTGGCAAGAAGCCAGAACCAAGCATCCCACCCCCTGGCACTGACTCTGAAGCTGCTGGTGCTGCTGTGCTGCTGCTGCTGCTGCTGTGGTGGGACCAGCCCCAAGGCCCTCAAAGCCCTGCTGCTGAAGGCCCTGCTGCTCAATCCCTGAAGGCCCTGCTGCTCAATCCCCTTAAGGCCCTGCTGAAGCCCCTGCCAGAGGAGGAAGCAGCAAGGGAAGCAGAAGGGAGAGAAGAAACAGTACACCGTTTCCAAGGAGCATGAGGATGAAGTGCTGAATGGCTGAGGGGAGAACAAGTACCTGTGGAGAAAGGGCCACAGACTGTATCAGGACACCAGAGAAGAAACAGCAGCTTGGAGAGCAAGGCAGAGAGCCTGGGCAACTGCAGAAGTAGTCCTAGGATGGTGGAAGCACATGCACACCTGGTATGGCAAGCTACACCTCAAGAAATCTGGGCAGGACGCTGTCAAGTTCACTGACTGGGAGATGTACGTCATGGCCAAGTGCAGTTTTCCTGGAGGGTGAGATCACCACCAAGGAGCAGCCTCTCTGAGAACCCCTCTCCCTCAGACAGCCCACAGACAGACAGCCCTCTTCCAGCCAGGAGACAGCTACCATGTCCAAGCAGGTGTCTTCAAGGGCCCCACGGCAGAGACCCCCTGACAGCTGCACTCCCATGCTGGCAGACTTGGAGGATCCCGTGGAGGATGATGCCCTGCTGTCACAAATGGGAGGAAGAAGCAGCAGCCACCAGAGGCCAACCCACCCCCACCCTTACCCCCAACTCCCAGAGGATGCAGCAGAGAGGCAGCTGGAGGGCCAGGATCACAGTGTGCTGTTGGAGATCAGGGACACAATAAAGACCAGCACAGAACTTCTCTCTCAGCTGGTCCACAGCAACATACCATCCTCGGACCAGAAGCCCTTCATCACCTACGTGAGCCAGACCCTCAGGACCCTGCCCGAGGCCCAGTACCAGGTGATGAAGCAGAAGATCACAGCACTTCTGCACAACCCTCAAGGCCCAGCTGAAGCTGCTCCAACCCAGTCCACATCTGCTCCTCCACCCTAGGTGATGTCACAAGCCTTTCCACGGCTTTCAACAGCCCCTCACCTACCACAGGCTACAACTACCAGGACTTCCCACAGCACAAGCGGAACTTCCCCGTCCAGTCCCAGGTTCATTGGACGTCACAGACGCCACTCCTCACCCAGCTGCGCCAGACAGCCCCACTACACTCCTCCTTCCTCCACCCCACGCCAAGCCCGTCAATGGACAATCTGTCATCAATATTGGGCCTGACATCTCAAGTCCCTTGATGAAGGGCCTCTCAACATCAAGGGACTGAGTTAGCTCTCAGATAGCTTCCTGAACACATCACCACCTGTTGTACCCTCGGGGCAAGCACCCCAATGGCACCTCAGACCAGCACTCCAGCGACAGCCACCTCCACAGTCCCTGCCTGCTTTCCAGCTGAGACCATGGACATGACTCAGAGTGACTGAGAATAGTGTCAGAGACTGAATTGTTTACTTGTTAAGTTTATCTTTGCTTAAGACCTTACTTGGCTCATTTTTGCTTATTTAATAAAGTCATAAAGTTTACCTAAGAAAGTTAATAAAGGTTATCTTTGCTTAAGACACTTGGTTCATTTTTTTTACCGTATATGCTCGCATATAAGCCGATCTCGCATATAAGCCAACCCTTAAAAAACTGCCCCAAAATGAGGAATTTTGCAAAAACTCGCATATAAGCCGACCCCCAAATACCATGGTGTGTTGTTTGGGCTAATAACAAAAGAGTATTAATATGCAATGCACTGATGAAGGTTCATTATCAAAGCATTTGTGTAGGAAACAATTTAAGTTAATTACCCGGTATGTAAGAATCTGATGTTATATAATGGTAATATATGCACTTATCATAGCAAAAGCTTGAAGAACATAAATGAAAATAAAGCCATTATTATTGTGTTTTACTTTTATTATTTTCACAAATTAAAACAGTGTCTCAGAATCCTTCAAATTCATCCTTACCATCACCCTCATCCTCAGATTCCCCAAAGAGATGTTTCAGTCCACCAATTTATATTTGACATTATCTTCATCCCACATTTCTTCATCTTGATCTTCATTTTTCATTTGTTGCCCTTCATCACTGTCTTCATTTCAGTTTCATTGCTATCTCCTACCATACATCATCTTCAGTAACATCTAATTTGTTGCAATGCAACAATTTAAAAGGATTTCTGTACCATTTCTTGTAAAATCATATCCCATGCAGTCTTTACCCAAGGACACAACTGTGGCAAAGGAGGGCGTTTGAAGTTTCCTTTGGCTGTTAGTTCAGCCTTGTCATCTGCCATCCACTGTGTCCACAGGTTTTGCATGTGTGTCTTGAAGGGTCTGTTCAGGCTACATCTAGGGGTTGTAGCATTCCAGTCAACCCTCCTGGTATGACTGCCTGAACGGTGTTTGACTCCTTTAGACTCCTTTTTACCTTTTCGGTTAGGTGAGCCCTGAATTGGTCTCAGACTAGCATGGAGTGTTTCTTGAGAAGACCTTTTTGAATTTTTACTACTACTAACACAAAGAAACTGGACACAAAGTTGCACATGATGATTGCAAACACGAAAAGCGGTCACGTGAATGACTAACCAATCAGAAGCGTGTTATGATCCGGTAGTAGAAAAAGCAAATGGAGGTGCCCAGAGTAAAAAAAATGTGCTGTATGTATGTATGACTGCATGGTAATATTGATGATACTGCGTGATCTGAGAATGGCGTCATGTCGTTTGTGTGAGAGCAGATTTATGAGTGTATAAGCCGACCCCAAATTTTTTTAAAAAAATTGCGTTTAGAGTCGGCTTATATGCAAGTATATACGGTACTTAATAAAGTGTTGGTGAAAACTTTGAAAAAATGGTTAAGCCTTTGCATGCATGTGGGATAGGTAAGGATAGTTGTGGGATAGGATGAACCTCCAGTGCAACCATAGTGGTCCCCCATCCAGCTGCCACACATATGGACCTTTATTATCAATAACAATTTATTCATTGATCAACCACATTTAAAATAAACAAGCTCTTTATTAATGCCTATTCATTGTAGGACCACTCAACATTACATGGCACAATCTTATCAGTGTTATTTGACAGCCTCAAGGAAGCATCTAGATGATTTTCTCCCCTTTTTATAGAAAATATCAGTTGTCCGCTAGGTTTCCTTCTACATACTCTAGACATACTCCAGACATCCTAAATATACAAGATACATCCCAGATACAAACGTTTTGTCCATTTTAATCCTTTATATACGAGATGCATATGCTTACATCCTTTCTATTTCCGTGCTACTAATGCTGTGTAAATGTTCTGTGTACCTTTTGTTTCCTCCCTCTTTCTGTTTCAGCTGCAGCGGATGTGAGTTGAGGGGATGGCCAGAGGATGCAGAGAGGATACAGCGGATGTTTAATGGATGATAACAGACATAGAACGTTTGTTGCCCGTATATGTTGCGGATGTACATCGTACGCGGCGGAAAGTTCATCCGTTCACAAAGTTTTGTGCAGCTCAAAACTTCTTGCGCAGATGAAATCGCAGTGGACGGATGCTCGATGAATAGAGCGTATGAAACACGTATGCAGTGAGTACACAATGGATGCTAGCGTTTTCCAAAGATTTCCAACAGATGGCAAGCTTTTTTTAACGTTTTACATCCTCTTTGCATCCGTAAGTGCAGTGGGACCGGGCCTTTAGGATGAATGATCTGTCCTAGCATTGCTATGTTGCACTAAGAGCAAGCAGTGAGAGAGGGACTGTATTCTTAGCTTCCACAGCGAGATGGAAAGAGTTCCAGGATTAGAGTTACCTAATATAACATGTCCATTTCTATTGGCCTGTCTCCTCCAGGGCCTCCAGATTCTCAAACCATTTCCCCCCCTTTCAGTCAGTCTTGACTCTTAGCAACTGCCTACAGTTTTCTTGACAAGATTTGGAAGTGGTTTGCAATTGCCTACTTCATGGGATTCAAAGAGAGTGACTGCTCCAAAATCACCCAACTGGTTTTCTTCCTCAATAACCACTAGAACTCAGGGTCTTGTTTTTACTTTGCTGGTGTTGGTCCATAACTAAATTTGATTTATTTAATCTTCTGCTTTAAAATAAGATGAGCAGACAAGAAGACTAATGGCTGATAAATATTTATGTGATTCGAGATGTCACAACTTCATTTTCTTAAAAGATCTCCAAAATCGTGATCTTAATTATGCACTGCCACTAGTATCAGTTAATCTAAAACTGATTTACATGCAGAATATGCTGATTTCAAAATATAAGAATTCTGAGTGACTATAAAATGAAACTGGCCTGGAAAAACATTCATGAAAGAGGAATTGAAATCTGAGCAGTCATTAAGAACGTAGAAATACAAATGATTATATATGTCAAGATGACACTTCCCTCACTTAAAGCCCATGAAAATGTATGCCAAATATTTATTTCATGTTATAAAGATGTCATTTTTCCCATTTATTTTTCTCCTCAAATTTCCCATCTGAAGGACAAGAGGAAAGAGAGAAATGATAAATATCTAATAAAAGTAAAGTTTTCCTCCATCAATCATGTCTGACTCTAGGGGGCAATGCTCATCCCTGATTCACAGCAGAGGGACCCAGCATTATCCAAAGACACTTCCACGGTCATGTGGCGAGCATGACTATATGCTGAAGGTACATGGAATAAGTATATAGTGAAGGCACATGGAATGTTACATGCTTTAAACTGCAAGGTTAGCAGGAATTCGGGCAAGTAACAGAAGCTCATTCTGTCACGCGGTAGGTCTTGAACTCCTGGCCTTCTGGTCAACAAGCCCAAATGTCTTAAATGCTGTGTCACTACGCCCCCTAAATTTTTAATAGTGACTTCTAATTTAGAATTTGAGCATTCCTGTATGAATACTTCACTGCGGAATCAGCAAATATTTTCCTTAATTCCAGATTCTATCTGTGTTGGTTGCTGTCTTTCCTGCAGTGTGTCTTGAAGTATGACAAAACTGATTATTGCAACCTGGCAGAGAACACATTGAAGGTCTCACTGGCACATTCCTTCTTCCAAAGGTTTCCCAGAAAAAAAATAATTTACAGTAGGATAAATTTACAAGACATTTTAGGCAGCATTGTTTCTTAGATTTATATCTGGCCTTTTCTTCAGGAACTCAAGGTGAAATACATAGTGCAGCCTATTATTTTGTTCTCCAAAATAATAACACTAAGAGGTAGATTGAGCTGAGAAAATAATTGGCCCAAAGTCATCCAGTGAGGTTTTATGACTAAGTATTGATGTGAATCTGAGTCTTCCCATTTCTGATCCAACCCTTAACCACTGCCGTAAATTTTCTCCAGAATAGATTTGTCTTGCTCGACTTTTCTCTTAAAATGTTTAATCATGTTGTGAGTTATCTAGGTGATACATTGCTTGTTTGAAGATTGTTCTTCACTAGGACTGGTAAAAAAATATTTGATAAAGCATAATCAGGAAGCCATTAATCCTGGTGGAGATGGAGACCTCAGATAAAGACTCGTTTATAGTTTTCTAGAAAGGAGTTGGTGTGTTGTTGAATAGGTAGTCTTTGACTAACGATAGTCCATTGAGTGACCAAAGTTACAATGGCACAGAAAAAAGTGACTTATGACCATTTTCACACTTACAACCATTATAGCATCCCCATTGTCATGTAATCAAAATTCAGATGCTTGGCAACTGACTCATATTTATCATGGCTGCAGTGTCCTGGGGTCATGTGTTTACCTTTTGCGACCTTAAAATCAATGGGGAAAACAAATCCACTTAATAATGGTGTTACAGTTGTGGCCCGCTGATGGCTGGCTGGTAGCAGAATCGGACAGTCGTGAGGAGATTGGGGAAGAACCTGGGCCAGTCTTGGAGGATGAGGAAGGCTCGGGCTCGATATCAGAGGCAGAGATGGGGCCAGGACAGGCTGGCAGTCATCAGCTGCCTTTGCGCTCAGATAGCAAGGAGGCTGAAGAGCAGTTGGAACCGGTTCCCAGCCTGTGCACATACAGAGCTGCTAAAAGGAAGGAGCAATTAAGGATTCAGGGTCGATGTGGGAGCAAGGCCACAGGTGGACGATGAATGGCCCCACCCACCAGGATTAAAAGATGAGCAAAAGGAGAGGGGGCTTTTGCAGAAAACAACTTGCTCAGTCATATGTTTGTTCTAGCCTTGCGTATCTTCATCTGTAAACTCAGCCTTCCCTGCCAACAGTGGATCTGAGTGTGGATCTGTTTATCGAGAAGCATTCCAGGATTGATAACAGTCTGAGATAATTAGTCCACCTCCCTGAGAATGTGCACCAAGCTGTTGGTTGACTGTGAATGAACTAATTCACATTATTGTAAATAGGTTTTTTTCTGGGACTCGGAATTGACTGAATGCTTTTGGGTGAGGCCTAGGACAGAACAGTTACTAATTGAAAATGTGCAGTGATTCACTTAACAACTGTGGCAAGAAAGATTATAAAATGGGGCAAAAGTTACTGAATAAATGTCTCACTTAGGAACAGGAATGTTGGGCTCAATTGCGGTTGTAAGTTGAAGACTGTAATGGTGTCTGATAAGTCTGTCAATGAGAAGTCAGAAAATGTTTTGGCTCATCAAATTCGAGGGTGTTATTTTCAAAGGAGAAATTGGGGATTCAGGAGAGAAATACAGGGGTATCTTCAGAGGGGGTCAGGATGGTAATCATAAGTGAATTATTAAAGCCTCATCCATTTTCATGTCACCCACAATTTTGAATAATACCTGAAAAAACAAAAGAGTTCAATATACTACTTCACAAATACGCCAAAGGCTATTAATATAGCAACTGCATACACAATGGTAAGCAAGTTTGACAATCAATTAAATTTATTCTTTATTGAACTTCAGAAAAACTGGAGCAAATGTTGACTGATGAGTTGGTTGATTTTCTACCTTGGTCTCTCTCTATATATATTATTTAGTGATTTGTTCTTTTTATTTTGTTTTTAATCCTGGTTAGCTACCCAGATTCATGGAACAGAGATTGAATACATTGAATAAACAAATGAAAATAAGTAAAATTGTTCAAATGGAACAATGATTTTTTTTTGATCTCATATGATTCTTCCAAATCCCTCCCTACCAAATGTTTGTTAAAAAAATTATTTTGACATTAATCTTGATACTTATTTACCAATATTTAGGAGAAGCAATTTTGTCCCTGTTGGTAGGCATCAGAATTGCTAAGCCATCTTCCATTATACTTAAAGTGTAGTATAGAACATTATGGTGCAATATGATTGGGTATTTGGCAATTTTACTAAATTGTATGAACATCTTATTGTTCTATAATTATTTTGCCCCACATCTTGATGCTTCAAGATTTCTTAGACTGCAAAAATCATAATTCCTAAAAAGTTGTCACTTTAGCCATACAACATATTTCACTCATCTAAATTCTGCCTGCAGAAACTTGCTTTAATTTAATTTAATCTTTCTCATCTCAGAAAAATATACTTCATTGTAAAGCTGAATCAGACTCCATTATGGTAATATCATTGCAACCTAAACCTAACATAGAACTTATTCTCATAAATCAGTATAGATGAAGTTAATAATGCTGCCTTTGAGGTTGCTAAGTTCAGATTGGCTTTATGTTAAATTTACATTAAAGATAAAAGGAGCAGTAGATAAATGGAGTATTTGCATTGGAAATTCAACTTTGCTTGATGAAAGCATGGGAAAACTATTTATCTATTAATTTATTAAACACATTTATATATCCACCCAACTCACACATAAAGGATTCTGGGTGGCTTGTAAAATTTAACATATGAGGCTGATAAATATTTCTAACTTGTTTTTATTTTCACTCACCTCTTACCTTATAAGCTGAGAATAATGATTCAATTTCCTTTCAGCTTTTAAAAGTTAAAATCAACAATACTGCAGAAATCTATGTCTATGACAGAGAATATTAACTGCTGTCTTAATACACAAACAAGTTGTTAAAAGTCTGTGTAGCCATCATAGATTGTATTATTTGTCCTTCCATTCTATAGTTTTGATCTTATTTTTTCTTACATTAGAGTTTCAGGATTTACCTTTTTTTGCTTATGTAAAACACAAATAGTTATACATATACAAGCACAAATGATAATTAGAGTAATGCATACTATGATAACAATTATAGTCACTATATTTATCACAGGAGGTTTAGTATTGTGAGCTTCTGTGGGTGGAGCTTCTGTAGGTGGAGCTTCTGTGGTTGGAGCTTCTGTGGATGGAGCTTCTGTGGTTGGAGCTTCTGTGGTTGGAGCTTCTGTGGTTGGAGCTTCTGTGGTTGGAGCAGAGCTATTGGTGGGTGAGGGAGAACTAAGGAGCAATGAAGGAAGAAGTACAACTGCTCTTGCTATATTAGATACTTCCCCAACATTGTTGCTGCCATCACTGGCACGAATGGCAAAGTAAATTGCGGTGCCATTTTCTTTTGTGAAATTTTCCATCTTATACTGAAATGACTGTTTGATCCCAGCAACATCAGGTTTCAGATCAAGCGTGTTCACAGAAGCAGCATTTTGAAAAGTATCTCTTAATTCCACAGGATTTTCACTTGTTTTTATTTCATATTTTTCAGCTGCAAAAAAATAAAAAGATTCAAGGAGATATTAAGACAATTTCTCCACAATACTTGGGAACTGGTATCTTTGTCAATGAAATCTTTGCAACAAACACATCTAATTTAAACCAAAAGCACCCTATGTGCCAAATTGGATTGTATTCACCTAATTTTATCCCATAAGGAAAATTCTATAAAGATTTAAATTTGGGAGCCAATAGCAAATAGTATTTTGTTCCTCCTTTAGCATGATTTCTTCTGCCTAACATAGGAAAGAAAATGTTACCTTTTCCTTTATCATAGTCGTTTCCAGGAGCAGTCCATGACAAAAGGAAATCATTCTCATCATTGAGTTTTACTTCAAGATCAGTGATTCGAGATGGTGGAAAGGCATCTGAAGTATTTCCAGAAGGCACTCCTGACATTACAAAAGTACCCCCTGAAGCAATTCTGTTGAATTTTCCAAGGTTTGCTTGGGTATCATTGTCACTAGCTTCTGGTCTTGGTGCATTCATTTTTATTTCATCTATTGTAAAAAAGAAAGAAAAAAAAGAAAGAAAGAAAGAAAGAAAGAAAGAAAGAAAGAAAGAAAGAAAGAAAGAAAGAAAGAAAGAAAGAAAATCATTCAGCAGAAACTCTAAACTTTCTCATTATTCTGGTGCTTATTTGAGTTGTCTACAAAGAAGAATGCCAAATAATTTCCATATTGTTGAAAATATAAATAGATATACATAATATGCCTATTTATTCATCAGGGACTGTGAGATACATTATTTTTCAGAAATTGAGATATATAGATACAGATATACAGATAGCTATGGTTGTAGTTATTTTATTATGTTGATTTCCATAATGAAGAACAGTTTGGGGTTTTACCCAAAATATAATATTAGAAATGTATTGGACATTTTGGAATACTGAAAACAAAATTCTGAAAAAGGGCTGCTTTGATCTTTTCAAATGCAGAAAAGGCCTTTGATTTCCTGTTTAACTTTTGGAAGATATGGAGTTTGGTGAGAATTTTATTAAATGGATAAAATTGATTTATACTTTGCAACACGCACAAATAATTTTAAGTTGGAAATTAGCAAAACCTTGTGAAATATAGAAAAGGAGAAATCATGCCCCCTGTCACTATTGTTATTCTTCTTAGATTTGAAATATTGAATGGAGACCTAAAACAAGATTAAATAATTGCTAGAATGATGATTAAAAGGGAAACATATAAATTATGAGTGTTGTCTGATAATTTGGTGATAATGTTTGAAAATTCTTTCAAAGAAGTAGAAATATTAATAGAAAATGAAAGGGTTGTGGTGCATTAATTAATTTAAAATTAATTAGATAATGAAAATATAAACAAAAACAGGAATCTGAAAGAGCAAAAAGAATGAGAACAATGGATTTAAGATTGAGAAAACTGAAATACTTGGATGTTACTATGACTAATATAAATTGTATGTTATTTCAGAATAAATAACAGTATGTTAAAACAGGAAATTAAATTAAGATGGATATGAAAAACTGCAATGGAATTAAGTAGAATTGAAGACAAAATCTTATGACTATTTGATCGAATTAAATATTAAGAGTGTTAGAAATAAAAGGAAAGAGTATAAAATAAATTTATTTCATCACAATTAAATTCTTTTTTTTTTGCAAGATATGGCAACCCTTTGTACAATTTTTACAAACACCAAGGCTGAAAAATTGATGTCTCATGGGTTTGCTTACAGATAAGGTAAGGGATATGAAATGAAGGAATAACATTTTGTAACATTATTCAGTGAAGAGTTACTAAATTTATCTATTGTGATGAAGCTTGAAATTCACTTCTTTATATATTTCTTTATTATATTCTTTCTTCTCTTTCTTTTTTCTTCTTTCCTGCACTTTTTATTCTTTCTATTCTATTTTTTCTCTCTTAAGTTTAGTCTGTATTAGTTTCTACTATTAAGTATCATAATATTAATAATACTTTATAAGTATCATTATAATTAATATATATTTTAAAACAGAAACATGTAAGCCATGATATTCCCTGTAATACTCTTCAGAAGTGAAAGTTGGACTTTGAAGGAGCAAGAAAGGAAGAGTATTTAAAATTTGATGTTGGAGAAGGTAGGAACAGTTGGAACTGTAGACAAACAAATGGATCAAACAAATCAACTCCGAGTTCTCAAATGACCACACTCAAATTATCCTACTTCAGACTCATTATGCAATGACCTAGTTTTCTAGAGGAGGCTCTAACACTGAGAAAGGTAGAAGTAAAGAGAAGATGACCAGGACCAGGTCAATGGACTCATTATTGTGTGATGGAAAAATTGAAAGATCAAGTTAGGTCTTCATCATATATCATGATGGAGAAAATATATACTAGGACCCCCAAACAATTTGATGGCACATAATTAATCATTCAGTTATACTACATTATTATTCTTTCATTGTTTTTACCATTGTTTACATAGCCTGGGACATATAGAGCGCGATTCCTTTGGCGAGTTTGTCGGCTGGTTCTATCTCTCCCTTGGACATGCACCTTTATGCTGTATCTACCATTGCCTTTGAATAATGTGAAGTATCTTGAGTAGATTCCATCATTCTTGATAATATCTGCACCTTGAAACAAAAATATTAAAAATTAACATCCAAGATAATGTAGAAAAGACACCAAAACTAAGTTGTATCTATCCCTCATCGAAGAAAATGTTTAATTCTATGGTTATTTACATTCAGAACCAAAAAATAGCTGTTATAGGTTTGGAACTTGTCAAAATGGCTCCACAATTTTTTTTCCAATTCTATAATTCTTGGGTGTTAGTTTCCATGCAACAATGGTATTGGCATAGATTTCCTGAGGCAGTAGGGATCATAGTTTATAGATTCCTAAATCTGAGGGATGATGGGATAATTTTGAATACTGTTGTGAGCCACTCAGAATTGCTTAAGTCAAATATTTTATAAGTATATCTTATAAATAAGTATTCATACAAAATGGTTGTTGGATGTAAGAATTCAGCCAATGATAAAAGATTTATCAGAATGTAATTTCTGAAAGAGAGATATCATTCAGATGGTATGTGCCATGCATGATTTTTTTTGGTATGTAACATTTCTGTAAACACTCATCAATAGAAATATATTCCAAGCTTCAAACTAACAGGCAAGTATAATCATCTTTTTGTTAAGTGTAGATACCTATGATAATATACATTTTTTCAGAAGACTAGCTCTGAAAAGCAATGTTATGCCAATTAAATTGTAGTAATTGTAGGTAAGAAACAGACATTACCTTAAGGTTCAGTAGAATAAATTTTTGTGCCTTGGTTTGCCCAAATCTCTGCTTTTCTACTGAAATCAATGAATAATGAAGGAGTTCCAAGGACTTGAAATACCATAAGTACAAAAATACCCCTCGTTCTCTGGCCTAACTTTTCTGGGCTGAGTGTTGAGTGAGAAATATTTCTAATCATTACATGCTAATCTTTATATCAAACAAAATAATGATAGAATCTCACAATGTTATAAATAGAATTGTTTCATTTTCTCCCTCATTTTCTCCCAGACTTCTGCCTACAGTCCCCCCCAAAAAATAAAGTTCCCTTTTTTGTAGAAGATTAGAAGACTTTTGTAGAAGACTTGAGGGATTTGACTTTATGACAAAGTCATGTTACCTTAGAGTTAATTATAGCTGAACCTAGATGCTATCTGTCTTTTATAGCAACAATTTGCCAAGATGTCAAACTTGAAGCATTCCGGTCACAATATAAGTTAAAAGTCTTCTCTGCCTAGATGTACTGGATTGGCTTAGCTGGTAAGCATAATATTGGGTTTTGTTTAAATATTGAGCATTTTTTGCACTCTCTTCTTTCATGTTCAACAAGAGATTGCTTAGGTCTTGCTTCTAGCCATTAAAGTTGTATCATTAATAGATCTGGGGTTGTTATTTCTCTCATTAATTTTATTTAGAGTTTCTGTTCCCACCAGTTCAGCATTTCTCATGCTAAAGTCTACATTTAAGTTGTATAAATAAAAAGACAATGTGCAAACTTAGTACAATTGAACTGAATTAATCTAGAAGCATTGTCTGACAGTCTAAGTCACTGGCTACAGGTAGTCTTCAACCCACAATGTTCATTTAGCGATGGTACAAAATTGCAACAGCACTGAGAATGTGACTTATGACTGTTTTTCACATTTAGGACCATTGCCACATCCCCATGATCACATGTTCAAAATTCAGATGTTTGGCAACTGGGTTCATATTTATGACGGTTGCATTGTTCCAGAGTCATGTGATCTCCTTCTGGGAATCAAAGGCAATGGGGAATCCAGATTCATATAACAACCATGTTACTAACTTAACAAATGCAATAATTCACTTTATTAACAGCTGCGGCTGTTAAAGTCATAAAATGGGGCAAAACTCACTAAAGCAATGCTTCACTTAGCAATGTAAATTTTGGGCTCAATTGTGATCGTAACTTGAGGACTACCTCTATTTATATCTTGGGGAGCAAGTTTTGCTACATCAACCTAAGAAGGGGTATGATAAAGCAATACAACACACAACAGAATGAGAGCAGAGCAGAAGGACACTGGCCACAAAAAAGCTTTCCAAAACTAATCCAGCATAGTTCATTTTTCCTCCAAGCAAGCAGCTGCAACGATGCAAGGAGCTCAATAGATACAATGAAAGTGGCCAAATATGTGTTTGTGATCTAGAAGGCTACCACCATTATCACTATTTATGATCTTAGAGCACAAAAGTCAAACGTGTCACAGCTGTATCGCGTCACGGGCTGGATTGTGATGTATCATGTCCTTTTTTGTCTTTGCAGAGCTGGGGTGGGCATGTTCTGTGCGGGCCCATGGGCCATCCATTTGACAGGCTTGCTTGAGTAAACAGAAGTAAGAAATTATCTGAGTCCACGTGAGTAACTTCCTACTTCTTGAATATTATGTATTGTTATGAAAAATATATAATACAAACATTCTTCCAAGTACACTTACCAGAACCTGTGTCCCAAAGCTCTAGTTCCTCACTTGCAGTTTCTGATTCAATTGTGGCTGTAACACTTGCGCCAAGCACTGGCAAAAGTCCTTGACTGACTTCTGCATAAATAATTATTGGATTGGGAAAAGTATTTGCATCACTGCTTATGTAGGCCTTCACGGTTGCTGGAGGTTCTGTTAGAGATGCCGCTCGAGATGTTACTGTGATTGATAGCACCTGAGCCGTTGGGTGTCTATTATAAAGCGCATAAGTCCAATCTCCTGTCTACAGATGAAGATTTGGAAGTAAAATATTATTAAATATTCACTCAGCATGGTCTGGGAGATATCAATGCAGTTTTGATTTCTCTGTACACATCATTTCATAAGGACAAATAGACATTTGTATATGTAGGAATTTTAAAGAGTTGGATAGCAGAAGCCCATTCATGATCACTTGTGAAGTCTCCAATTTTAGTTCTGCAGTTTGCATGCAGCATTTTTGCACATAGTTGTCCACATATTGGCTTTCATATGAACTAAGGTCCCATAATTTCATAATTGTGGCTCACATGGGAGAAAACTGTATGTGTGAAAGATTTGATTATGGTGTAGCTGCTTGCAATTAACAACATCATTAACATTAATTGATCATTTGTATCATTTGAAGGATGTCCATAGAAGATGTGGCTTTTGCCAGAACACTATACTTAAAGAAATGCCATCATGGGGCTACCCAAGAGTGCCCATATGATGACTCCCTTTAAGAAAACCTTCATCAATACAATTCTTCTATGTACTGCAATTGCAGTTTCCAAAAATTCCAATGCACATAGTTAAATATGATTTCAGTTTTATGCTACAGTGGAAATACATTGCTAGTCCAGCATGATTTCTCCCAAATGAAATGAATGGGCAAATTAATGGCACCAGTTAACTGTTACAACAAAGAAAAAATTGAAACAACAGGCCACTCCTTTTAAAGACTTGGTTATTTCTATGTCTCATCTACTCATCTTATACCAACGTCAGAAGATAAAGTAGTTGTACTAATTTAGCTTCAGGTATTCCAAAATTTATTAGTATATTGGTTGCACCTCTGAAGTAGACCTGTTTTTCTATGGGCTAAAAAGAACATTAAAATTATAACTTTAATGTTAATACAACTTCCTTGGTTGAAAGAAAGGTGAAGTATTTTACCTCGGCAGTCCCAGCAATCTTAAGTCGACCAGTTTTGAGATTGGTGTTGTCAACTGCAAAATCGTTTTGTTTATATGTTTTTCCTTTTGGATCCGTCAGAAGAATTTCAGGTTTAAAAGAGGGTTCACTCCATGTAACTACAAAAAAAGTGTCATTTCCTACAGTGTGATCGATGGATACAATACCATTAATAGAATTGCCGAAATCCACTTTCTGACTTTTACTTTCAAGCTATAAGTAAAAAAAAGACAACATTATAATATAGCAAATACTATAGCAAATACTATGATTGTAACAAAATGTATTTAATTAGTTTGGGAGTTTCTCATCTAGGGTAAACTTCATAATTAAGAAGATGGAGTACAAAGCTATATAAGGTTAAATAATAAATGCTATTTATTCAATGATATTGTTGCATATTTCTAGTGCAACAACCACTTGACATAGCATTATCTCTCCCACATATTACAACAAATTGTACCTATCTATCTAGATTTCTATAATCCTTGAAATTTTTATAGGTAATTAAATATTTCTATTACGATAATAATGTTCTACAGATAGTCCTTGACTTACAAAACAATGTTTGAAGTTACAACAGCATTAAAAAAAAAGTGACTCATGACCACTTTTCACCCTTATAACTGTTGCAGCATCCCCATGGTCATGTGATCAAGATTCAGATGCTTGCGACTTCCGGGTTGAGGCCTTCTCGCTGACGTACCGTAGATCGCGACTGTCCGTGGCTATGGTCTGTGCTCTTTTGTTGGAGGGCCCCAATCATTGTGATTAGGGGCTGAAGCTGCCTTGGAGGGGTGGTGGAGTAAGGGGAAGCCACAAGCCAGGTTGAGGGGATCCACATCTCCCCTCCTGGGCTTGGCCTTTCCCCCCCCGAAGATGACTGAAGTGGTGGTCCAAAATGGCCAAAGAGGAGGACTCAGCTGGACTAAGATTTGTGCAGGAGGGAAGTAAGAGGTGGATAACATCTGAACCGGGACAATTGGGTGAAACAATTAAACAAAAAGTACCCCGGGATTAAGGTAATATTGAACTTTTAAGAAAAGAAAAGTGAGCGACAAAAATACAAACGGACAGGAAAAAAATTAAGAAAATAATTTTGACAGCTAAGCAGGGCTTCGAACTAGGAAAGGAAGAAGCTGGAACTAAAGACTTAATTAAAATGGATTAAAATATGTTGGCAATAAACAGGCATAAAATAAAGCTGGGCTTAAGATTGTCAAAAAATAATAATAATAAAATTTACAAATTGGAGACTGGATTGTGCTGGAATAAAACCTTAAATAAAAAAAACAGGGGGAAAAGTGAAGACCTTGTATAAATGGATGGAGTGCCATCTTCTGAACGAAAACTTGAACTCAAATAAAAGGAAAAGCATCTTGTTTCTGTATGAACTTGTGTTGATATTATGTTAAACAAACATTGAAACAAAGTAAGAATCTTAGAAAATGAAAGCTGAACCCAGAATAAAGAAAGAAGCAAGGAAAAGACTGATTGTGGGATTGATTTATGTTTTGGTATGACCCTGGGCTGGAACAAGTGAGAACTTTAGGAAACTGGAAGAAGAAAGAAGGAAAGTAAAAGTGATTTTTGTGGACTTCAATGAGTCTAAAAAAAAAGAGTGTGTAATGATGATATCTCTTTGGGAATTAAAAATGGAACTTAAAAATATGAGAGAATTGCTACAGGAAAGAGCGAATCACTTTGTTCTGTGTTAGAAGAAATGGAAATGGTGATTGAAGAACAAGAAGAAAGAACTTCAGAGAAGGAGGAATCGATTCAAGGAGAAGCCGTCTTAAATTGAACAATTAACACAAAGAACACTACAAAGACGAGGGGAAAGAAGGAAGGCTAAAAAGTTGAGATTTAGAAGGTAATCAAAAAGGGGAATACCTGTGAAACCAAGACAGGTAAGAAAGATCCAGCAAAAAAAGGGAAAGGAAGATATCAAGAAAGAGAGGGGGATAAACTGGAATGAGAAAAGATATGGGAAAAAGGGGGGAAGAAAGGGCAGTAAGAAAACAGGTGCATGAAATAAAGAAATATGGAAATAGTAAAATGATGAAAAGAAATCATTTTTTCAGAGATAATGGTTGATGAACTCAAAAGGGGATTCTGCAGGGTGACAAGGGGTAACAAGAATATATTTGCAATTTAAAAAAATACGAGAAAATAGGGCAATATAAATTATTAAAGGAGGGATAGATACTGATAACTCTTATTGGATGAATATACATTTTTATTTTTAAAAGAAAAGTTAAGGTTTATTGAAGAAATTGTAATAATTGAAATGAATGTAAAGATGTTTAAAAATGAGGTCAATATCAGTGACCAGAAATTGAATAGTCATTTTTTCCCCTTTTTTGAAATTAGAAATAAAATTAAGGGGGAAAATATGTTGCGGAATCCAAATGAAAAGATGTAAATGATTATTATTGTAACTATTTAAAAATAATGGTTTATTGGGAATTATGATGAGGGAATAAAGGTATATTTTAACCACTGAGATGTCAAAGCAGTAAAAGGGGGGAAATCTATACTTGTTTCTTTTTATTTTTTGTTAAAACTTGTAGTAATCTAGAATCTATAGAAAGAATGTGTGATGGAAAGAAAATATTAGTAGATTAAAGAACTACTTAAATTAATAAGCTAATACAGACTATTAAAAGGAAGGAGAGACATTGGTAGCTTTTTTTATTAGGAAAACATATATTGTTATTTTTATTTTTTTAAAAAAATATTAAAGGAGTATATTTGAAATAATTGAAATGAAATGAAAATATGTTTTGATTGAGATAAATGTAAGAGACTATGATTAATTGACTTTTCTCCTTTCTGAAAGTTTGGAATGGAAAAGGTAATAATAGAATTAAGTGTGCATATATAAATGTGTAACTACTGTCATATTTGTATGTAAAAGTGATAACCCGGAAATACGTTGTCCATTAAAAAGAGCTTTTTGTTTTTATGTGAAAAATTGAATAAAAAATATTTTTTAAAAAATCAGATGCTTTCAACAGGTTTATATTTATGACGGTTGCAGTGCCCTGGGATGTTAGGATTAGATTTTGTGAACTTCTGACAAGCAAAGTTAATGGGGAAGCAAGATTCACTTAACAAACATGTTACTGACGTAAACTAACTTAAAGGGGTAGGTTTCTATCAGTTCTGTCCACCTCTGTAGAACCAGCAGCTCTGAAGAGCAGCAGACATAGAGCCGGTTCTATGTCTGCTGATGTTTTTGCCCACCCGCCCGCCTACCTGAGCTTTTACCTGATCTTTATTTCCTGATTTTTTTCAACTTCAGCTACCATGCGAGACACAGCTGCAGTTAAATAAGCAAGAAAAGAGGGCTGTTTCAAAGGCTGCTTATCTGCACCCAGCATGCTGATGACTGTGGCTCGCAGCGTGTAGGGAAGCACATCATAAATCACCGAGCCTCGTAAATCCCGAACCGGTAGTGAACCCTGTCGTATCCCACCCCTGACTTAAACTGCAGTGATTCATAACCACTATGGCAAGAAAGGTCATAAAATGGGACAAAATTCAATTTATCTTGCTTAGCAACATAAATTTTGGGCTCAATTGTGGTCATAAGTCAAAAACTACCTGTAGAAACAACTGACATACTGAGGTACACTAATACCTTCATTCACATGGATACAGTGATCAGCCTGTTGCAGCTAAGCATACACAAACCTGTATGTTTAATCAGATGATCAAGAATAAGAAAAAGTGCAATGCAAAATTAATGATAATGCAAGCAGTGATAATCAAGCAATAATAGTGACAAATGTGGCAGTAAGGTGGACAATGAGATATGAGAATGTTAAAACAACTTTCTAAATAAATTCTGTAAAAGGTGCGCCAATGTGCCTGACATCCCTGTCCAATTGTTTCTTTTTTATTTTTCTTATATGTATCTATTTCACGTATCCATAACTATGTTTATACTTATACCTGTTATCTTATAATTGCTTGACAAAATAAACAAACAAACAAACAAATAAATAAATATATTGGGAAATATAAGAGATGTATTAACATTTCGAAGGAAATACTGAATATCATTGGTTTTATTAGCCTAAAAACTAACAAAATAACTCCAGAATAACAGAACTCTATACAGAACTCTATACCAACAGATCAACTGATTATTCAGAAAATAATGGCGTGTGCCGAGATGGATAAATTAACTCTGATGTTACAAGACAAAGAAGAGTCTGAATATTATAGAATTTGGGAAAAAATGTATGATTGGATTGAATTAGGACAAAGGGATAATAAAAAAAGTAAATGATAAGCATTTCTTAGATTAAAGGTTTATATTTGCATGAACTGTACATATTTGTGAATGAGCACAAAATAGAAATATATGAGATAGATATCACACACTGTTAATGTCATAATATTTCTATGTTTTGTTTGGTTTTTAAAGATATAAAAGATTAATAAAGTTTTGAAAAAAAAAGAAAAAAATCACTATGCAGAACATAGAAGATTGGCACAATGCATCCATGAATGTCAATTGGCAATCAGAAGACATGTGTCACCAGACACAGAGAAGTTCAATCATAGTTTCAACTGGGAATGTGTAAATATTTTAGATCAAGCCAAGTCTAAGATAGCAAGAGAATTTTTAGAAACATGAAACATTTGACAAATTACGTTCCATTTACAAACCATTCAGAAGGAATGGTCAAAGGAAGGGCCAAATAAATTTGAGAAAGTATAAACCCTCCTTGCTACTGATCATCTAGTGTTGTTAAGAGTCAGGTAATATAGGCATTTAAAAAATAAATAAATAAATAGCTTTCAAATACCTGAATTGACTGCTGATAAATATTTCCACTTCCTGATGAAATTCCACTGAAAATATCAATGAGGCCATTGGGATCCAAGATATCAAAGGCAGCAAATTTTAATCCCCCTAAATTAAGATTGAGATATTTGAGATAATCTATGAGATTCACTAAAATATTTGCATTTTGCTTAATGTTGGATCAATATTTACATTAGGAATCAGCAATGCAGAACTAGCAACAATCCAAATATCATTTACAGACCATCTCATTTTTGTTAAAAAAATATTAAGTTACGATTAAAAAGATACAAACCAACACAAACTAAAAAAATAAAAGAATGAAAAGAAAAAATAAAAAGTGCAAAAATGAAAAAAATAAAAAGCAAAAAATAAATAAAAAGGAAATATATATATGAATAAATGATTTCCTCCTTCATCAAAAGTATAAGTAATTTTAGTAATTTATTGCCTCCTCTTGAGGAGGACAAATGATATCTTCTTCCCATATCCAATCTTTTATTTATAAATAAATCCTAAACGATTTGTCATTCAGTCCTGATCAGAAAGCTCTAGAGTTACTTGAGATAAAAACATCTCTTTTAACTTTGATCAGATAAACCAACTTTATATTCCTTCCTTTTAATTTTAACAATCTTGATCTTCAAATCACGTTCTAGTGCTTGATTTCTTTTTATTTTTTTATCCCTTCATACAAAATAGTTCAAGGCTTTAACAAGCCTCTTTTGTAAATCCAGTATAGGAAAATTATCCAGGCCATTCTTTTATTTTGTTATTTGTCCCTTTTAATTATTAAGACATCAATTGGTTTCTTTTGTGTCCAGTGGATGGAATATCTTTTTCCATATCATTCTTGTATCTGTCATTTTTAATCCCTTTTCAGTTCAGTCTCAATCTTGTCAGTTAAAATTTGTTCCTCTTTCATAATATCTTTGAAACAGAGTCTATACATAGAGGCAAACAAAAATATTCCTCAATATGTCCAATGTTATAAAAAAATCATTGTCAATTAATGTCAAATTTTCTTCTCTTTTAAGTGAAATAATGGTTCCCTCTAGAATCCAACCTTCAAAGTTTCATCCCATCCTATTTTTTTTTTACAAATAGAATTCAAAACAAAAGTATTTCCCCATGGAAGTATTCTTGTCATTAATTTCAAAATCTTACTTTAAAGTTATATGGACTCTTAGTCTATTTCTAACTTTTACTGTTTAATCCAAAAGGAAAAATAAATAAATCTTTAAAATGGTAACTAAATCTTCTTTCACTGAGGTTTGAAGGAAACGCACACAATGCTATAAAACCTATCAGTCCAAAGGTTCCCAAAAGCAGAAAAACAGTCAACAAGCAATTTCCCAAAAAAAAGGACATCTGAGTGTCCTTTAGAAGGCACCAATCATGGTTTGAGTAAGATTACTATTCCCTTGTCTCCCAGAGCTCTTAAATCTGCCAAAGGCTACAGTTTTGCAGTCTCATTGCCAGGAACAATTGTTTGGAGTACTTGTGGGAGATCTCAAGTCCTCTCCTTGTCTGGAGAAAAATTATGAAGAGCTGTTTCACTACCTGGGTCTTCATTCTACTACAGTTTTTGTCTATTTACCATTTCTTCTCTGGAGGCGCAGACTCTCCTTTCATTTAAATGGAGAAGAAGGAATTAGAATGATGTTGCTAACAAAACTGAAGAATAAGATTACTAAATTTTTGCAAAGTTTGGTGATCTCAGAATATTTGGGATGATTTTTTGCATTGATAATTGGGAGGCAGAAGTCTGTTTTCAGACAAATTTGATTGACCCTGTGCTATACAAATATATTATTTATTTAAACTTGAGATGATTATGTTTAGGAAGACTTAGGTCCTTATTCCTTTCTTCACTGCTTTCTTCATAATCAAGTGAGAAGCTCATTGTGTTGCAGAGGTAGTCAGGACAACATATTTTAGAAATTATCTAAAGCACAAGGGAGGGCAATGAGAATGGGACAAGGAAGCAGAACTAATACAGTTTGGATATTGACACTATATATTTTGAGTATTATTGTAATACAGTGGAACCTCAGGTCATGAACACTTCTGTTTGCAACCAAATCAGATGACGATCAAAGTTTTTGCTTCTGTTTTGCTTCTGGTCACAAACAGATCTTTGGGTGGCAACCAAGCAAACCCCAAAATTGCCATGGCGATTTTCCCTGCTGTGACGATTTTCCCTTCAGCATCATTTTTTTTAGTTTTTTGGGTCTGCACATGCACAGATGGTCGTGCTTCGGTCATGACCAAATCAGGTTGCAACCATAGTCTTGGAATGGATTATGGTTGCAACCCAAGGTTCCACTGTATCATTTTAGAATACCTAAAGGTAGAATATGACATATGCTGACTATGAGGATAAGATCACATTTTCTGAATCACCATTTGTTATTGCATAATACTGGAAGCCATTCAAAATATGTAGCTCACTTTACCTGTCATACTTGATAGCATTTCTAACTCTTTTGCAGCACTTGGCCCCAAAGCAATGGTGTGAATTATTGATCCACTACTTTTAACTTCATTAAAGCAAGATTGCATTCCTGAGTCTTCTCCATCTGTCAAGAGCACAATTTCACTTCCTTCAGTGCTTCCATGTCTCGATCTAATCACCTGTATTTATAAATAAATAAAATAAAATATTAGCAGAACAGGGAATGCAGTATAAAACTCATGGAATGCTCTTTAAAATGAAGATGCTGGATAAAATTCATAGAATAATTATATTAATGATTTGTAATCAAAATTACAGTATGTTTCCCCAACTGCTATAAAGTAGTGTTGCATTCCTTAGGAATCATTACTTATGTAATAAAAGCCAGACTAGGTACTTCCTGTGTTCTAATAAAATCAGAAATAGAATGAGGGGATCCCTTGCTGAATCCTCCTACAATATTTAACACATTCCTGTGTTTTCTAACACAGGGGTCCCCAAACCCCAGTCCCTGGACTGGCATTGGGCCACAATATGCCAGAAACAGGGCTATGCAAACAAGTGAAGCCTCATCCACAGGATGCATGCAGCACACAAAACCATGCAACCTCCCGTCCACAGAAAAACCTCTGTGAAATTCCACAGAACGGTCCCTGGTGCCCAAAAGGTTGGGGGCTGCTATTCTAACACATTGCATACATTTTATGTCATGATTAATAAGATCAGCTCAAGTTAAAGAAAGAATTTGTCAAATCTAAGGTCGAGATGGCTTCACAATTTTCATCTTCCATTCCTCACAGTCTGCCTTGTGGGATATTGTTTATAACATCTGCATTTGGAAGCATGTTCCTCTTCTCTTTATAGGAAAAAGTTCTTTCTACAGGTAGCCCACGACTTACAATCATTTTTAGTGATTGTTTGAAGTTACAACAGCATCGAAAAAAATTGTTTATATCTGGTCTTCACACTTATAATCATCATAGCATCCCCATGGTCAAGTGATCAAAATTCAGGCACTTGGCTATCAGCATATATTTGTGACAAATTGCAGCATCCAAAGGCCATCTGATCACCATTTGAGGTCTTCGCAGCTGGCTTCTAACAATCAAAACCAATAGGGGAAACCACATTCATTTAACAACCTCATAATCCACTTAAAACCAAACTGTGGCAAATAAGTCATATAATTGGGCATGACACACTTAACAACTGTCTTACTTATAACAGAAATGTGGTCATAAGTTGAGGACTACCTGGAGTATACCACTAAATATGAAAAGAGTACACGGAGCTGTTATTAAATACCATTCTAATATTTTCAACTTATGAAATTTCACTGTAAGAAGTGCTTCAAAGTGAATCATGTGTCAGAAATTGGCCTTCAGGCTAATTCAGTCAACAACAATTTCAATGCCAGCCTCTTTCAAAAATTAATATGGGAATTCTACTTTTAATTGGTTTTTAATAATTAGGAAGAGAAGCTCCCACTGGATAGAAAGGCATCCTTTTGCCTCTCATTTTCCACATTGATAGGGGATGATGGATCTTATCTGACCATGAATTCCATTGGATACTGCCCAGGATATTCCCCCAAAATAAATTTAATAAAAGCAATTTAAATTTTTTAAAAAACGATCAAAATACCATCAGATCTCCATAAAAGAACACTGTGATGATGAGACTTGTAATTTTAAAATGTGTCCATGTGCATATGTTAATTTCAGTAGGCATCTATTAAAGCTCTGGTACCTGTAAGTACTGCCAACCAGAGGTGGTATTCAGCAGGTTCTAACCAGTTCTGGAGAACCGGTAGTGGAAATTTTGAGTAATTCGGAGAACTGGCAAATATCACCTCTGACTGGCCCCACACCCATCTATTTTCTACCTCCTAAGTCCCAGATGATTAGCTGGGTCTTCTTTTGTTGCCCTGCACAGGAGAATGGAGTTAGAAAACAAGTTAGTGGGGTCGGGAGGAATTGGAGATTTTGCAGTAACCTTCCCCTGCCACGCCCACCAAGCCACACCATGCCCACCAAGCCACGTCCACAGAACCGGTAGCAAAAAAAAATTAATCCCACCACTGCTGCCAACCCAGCTTTATCAGGCTGAAAAAAAATTACAATGATTGGATGATATAATTGCTTCATGTTTCTCTTAAAACACCTGCACGAGCTCACAATACAACATATGTCTAGGGGGAAAAAAAGAAATAAAAGTAATGGGAGTATGTTTTCTTTCACCTGAAATCCTTCGCGCAGTCCAGCACAAATATTAGTCCCTCCACCAGCTGTGGTAGGCAAAACATTCACAAGATTCTGCCGTATGTTGTCACTGACAATCTGTTGCAAGTGAGCCTGAATGGTGGCAGAGCTTTGAAATGTTACAATTCCAACCCAGGAACTAATTTCAATAATTTGTAGGAGGAACACTTCTGCAGCTTGCTTGAGACGAGAAATGCGGTCATACTGCATAGAAAGAAAAAAGGATGGAAGATTGTTCAATGCTGCCTGAACAACCATTTCAAATGCCTTTTTTTGGGCAATTCATTTAAAAGCAGAAACAGCTGGCCTTCATCCAACCCTGATTCAAAGTTGCAACAGCTTGTTCAAAATCTGTAATTAGATATTTATTCTATTTGGGAGAGATTGCCTTCTCTGGCTCCCCTGTGTTTTTTTCTATTTTAAAATGAATTGGTCAACTGGTGATTAGTTGGATGAAAAAGTATGAAATTCTGAAATTGAATATTGCTTTCCTGGAGAGGATTTGGCCTTTGTATAGGTCGTCCTCAACTTACAACATTTTATTCAGTGACTCTTCAAAGTTCCAACAGCACTGTAATGGGACTTATGACTGTTTTTCAGAGTTACGATCTTTGCAACACCCCCGATCATGTGATCAACATTCAGATTCTTGGCAACTGGTTCATATTTATGACCTTTGTGATGTCCCAAGGATCATATGATCCCCTTTTGCGACCATCTGACAAGCAAAGTCAGTGGGGGAAGCCAGATTCACTTAACAATTGGGTTACTAACTTTTCTACTGGCAGATATTCACGTAACAAGGAATCTTGTAGTAAGAAATATCGTAAAATGGGGCAAAAACTCAACAAATGTCTCACTTAACAACAAAGATTTTGGGCTCAATTTTAGTTGTAAGTTGAGAAATGCCTGTACTTCTCTGACCTATATCACAGGGAATTCCCTCTTCAGTAATTGCTGTTCCTAGGGAAGCCCAGCTCTTCACTTCCTTTCACTTCCTTTCCTCAAACAATCTTCTTAAGGTAGTTTCCAGTTTCTAGATTGATTCCCTAAATGTCTTTCTTAAACTCCCACTCCTCAAAAACTCTTATCCAGCAGCAAAAAAATGCACTGATTGATGGTGCCAAAAGATTTAAAAACTTAACTTGCTACTGCCTTAATGATCAAGTGATCAAACTGTTGATGGCTGACCCAGAGTTACCTTTGAAAGTGTAGTTGGACAATGGCACAATAAGAAAGACATTAAATGTGTGCTGTGGAGCTTTTAGGGAAGCAATTCAGGACAGGAAGAGGGCATGACAAACCAGATGTGTGGATACAGCGGACATCTTCCCCACTCTCCAATTGTGTTACAAAACCCTGCTTCTAAGGCCTATATAACATTCTTGGATCATATCTATCCTCTTGGATAACTTTCCCCTTTTTCATATCAATTAAGCAACTATAATTTACTACAGTTTCATAAATGCTAATGTTTATAAAAAGAAATGCATATTAATTAGAAGTGGTTGAATATCAGTAATTAATTAACAGCTAACCCAGCATTCCTATAAAAATTGTTTTGAAGATTTTTGCTAAAAGAATCTTCTAATGCTGCACTTACCCCTCCCATGCTTCCAGAGACATCAAGCACTAAACAGACAACTCTGTCATGTGTTTGCATCAAGGTGAAAATGGTGTCAGGTGGAGAAATACTTATTACAGATGAAGAGGCAAAGTCGGTGGAATTCATAATTACTTCCCACGTACTCTTATAGTTGCAGAATTTGTTTTGCAGATTTGGTGCTTCGATATTATGATTGCTTTTATTACAGAACATAGTAACCTAAAAATATAAAAGTAAGAATTTATCAGCAGGACAAATATTAGATTGACTTAAAAGCTTTACATTAGTTATACTTACAGAAGGTAGACTTTGCATATACATTATAGACGCTGGAGTGCTTTGGAATTTATCTGATACAAATTGACATCCTGGTTCATACATCTGAGTGTCCTGCAGGAATACGCACTCTCTGTGTTGTCCTGGTGCAGTTGGAAATATGTAAATACCAGTGACACTAGCTGAACATCTAAATGATATAATAAAAATATACATAATTTACAAATGAAAAATTATGACATTAATATAAAAAGAGAAAATTTATTTCAAGTTGAGTTTGACTTGTGATAACTTTTGGGGTACATGCATTTCATTTTCTTTTCAAGAATATTCAACTGGTTTGCTGTTGCCTTGTTCCAGGATGTTTTTCAACTTCGCAGCTTAGCCTAAAGCTTGAGTGATCTTGGTCTCCCATCCAAATCAGGAGATGTTTATATTCTGCAAGCTTGAACTTTGAAAAAGAGTATTAACAATTCTGAACGTTGATAATGGAGGGACTTCTAGAGGCTTCTAGGGAAGAAATTGGGAACTGAAGATAGCTTCAAGAAAAGCAGAGCTGGCCACCATAGAGGAATGAAGATCCATGAATTGACCAACTCTTTGAAAATTCTTCTGCGGACAAGAGATCACCCACCAATGGATCAAATATCTGGTCCTCCCAAGATGAGGGTCCTTGATGGAGTTCTGGGAGAAGGGGGGCTAGTCATCTTGCTCAAATCACAGTGGACACCTTTGAAAGAACACCAAGTTTGCATCCTTCCTTTTCTAATCACTTGGAAATTACTTGTTAACTGCATTTCAGCTATTAGGAACTTTGGGATTCACTTGTTTTACAGCACCAGGTAAATTTCCTTCAATCCTTTGTGACAGAAAATCTTTAAACTACAAGTTTAAGAACTAAAAAAAAAAGTGTTTTTGAATAAACAGAAAACCAAACTGAAGAGCCCAGATAATTTTGAAATATGTTTTTTTCAATTAATCATAAACAAAAATTCCCATGATATGGAAAAAGATGTCACACTGGATATACAAAAGAAACCATTTTCTTAATAGCTTAATAATTGAAAGAGATATACAATTAACAAACCAAGAGAGTGACAATAGTTATTATTTGGATAATAATTGGATTCTTGATCAAGAGGCAAATAGAAAATTGATGAAGTACTGAAGTCTAGTCACTACCAGGTTAATTTAAGTTTAGGAAGATACCTTGTTGCTTCAACTTTTTTTTCCTTAGTAACATAAAAAGGAGCATCATAATTATATTCATCAAAGACACCCCATCTGAGATGAGCCCACTCATGGACAAAGACTCTACCTGTAAGAAAAAAGTAAAACAACTGAATTGTAACACAATAATTTAAATTTACAAGAGTCATTACAAAGTTGATGTTATGTGTGTGTGTTTTAATGCTGCTGGAACTGTGGCCATAACATTGTTCGTGGGTATTTAATGGTGATTCCACTGAGAAATTTTTTGGAAGGGAAGCTGCATTTAAGTCTATGTGCAACTGCAAATTCATTAAGTATAGCATAGATAACTTGCTGCACAAAATTGAAAGTGCCTTTTCTATCCTATTACTAAACATGCAGACACCTTTTGAATCTGGCCATCCTCTGAATAGACCCAGGGTATGATAGCTTCAGGCTGGGGGCTGTATTGTTCAGTCTAAAATGCAGACTTTGTTAAACTTTTGCCTGAGTTTTGACCCTTTTAAAAGAAGTGACCAAGGGAGATCAGACATTTATTTTTTCATGAACTTTCTTATTTCATTGGTTATTGTTCAGTCCCTGCCTATTGAAGGTTTCATTAGTGAGAATGAAAAAAAGCTACTCCCAATTAATTGTATTACCTCGAGATCCATAAACATCCTGCAAATTGTCATTTGTCAGAAATGTTGGCGTGAAATGAATGTATCTCCCTGGTATCCCACAACCTCCAAACTGCAGGGTGTAAGGATCATCTCCAGATTTGAAGTAAGGATCAGCTACTATGATGTCAGCCTAAAATAAAATAACAATGGGCATATTTTAAAGATCAGTGAAGAAAAAGTAGATAATACAAATCATCGCTAGTTTGAAATTACCTATAATGAATACATTTTTGGGGGGTACTTAAGTGACAAGATATTACATATAGGCATGGAAGCAGTGGTGGGATTCAAATTTTTTTACTACTGGTTCTGTGGCCGTGACCTGGTGGGCATGGCAGGGGAAGGATACTGTAAAATCTACAGTCGGAGGTGGCATTTTTTTTCCGGTTTTCTGAACTTTTCAAAATTTCCGCTACTGGTTCTCCAGAACTGCAGAATACCATCTCTGCATGGAAGCAGTTAAACTTAGCTGCCTCTGCATCTGAAACTTGGATCACCTTAATAATGAAAGGTTTGGCTGATATTCATATGATTTACTCACATTAAATGTATCTATAATTCATTTAAATACATAGCAGAGATGGGGAACTATTGTCCTCCATAATTCCTTGCAGCCACACTTAGCAGGGGAAATATTTTGCGAAGTGAACAGTTATTCTTCAGCAATATCATCAACATCTTTGCAATACTGAGTCAGTTTGTTAGACCCTTCACATCACAACAAGAAATCAATTACTGTAAAACATCAATTTAGTGGACTACTATTTAGCAGACTTGAAAATGATTGAGTAAAATTTTCATCTAGATATCATTCCTTCCTGAAAATAACAGGCAAATCTGTTACAGCCCAAATGGTTCAGATAAATTAGATAAATTTATGTTAATTTCACCTTGACAATGTAATTATAGAAGTAAAACAAATTATATTATCTATGTCAATTTCTATAATGATGTCACTACGTAAATGGTAAAAATTACATTATTTCCTTAATTATATTCTTGCATAAATGATATAAAGAGACCCAAAGAAGCACTTTTGGATTTAGCAGGAATAATGTATATATCTTCCCTCAAATAGTCCATTAAGTTTTAGAGTATAAAGGTCAGGAATTATTATTTCCCAGCAATGGGCGTAAAACTCACAAGCAGGCACTTGAAGTTAATAACTTTGCTGTCATTGTTTGACTGCAAAGGTCATAGGACATGTGTGTCCAAACTTTGGTTTGCCTGGGTCACATTGAGTGAAGAGGAATTGTCTTGGGCTGCATATAAAATATAGCTAATAATACACTTAAAGTATATAAATAACAAACTTCCTTTATTTGGGGGGATTGTCTTGTGGGACTGCATTACTAGCTTTCCGGGGTTGCATGTGATTCGTGGCATGTGGATTAGATACAGGGTCTGGCATACAGAAAGGCCTTGAAGGTGAGGAAGAAGAGCTTCTGCCCAGGCAATAGTTCGATAAGTGGGACTTGAGCCCAGCCTAGGCCAAGAAAATAACTTGGAAAAAATGTATCAGACATACCCCTTCCTAATTCAAATGAAGATAAAGTAAGGGCAGCGGGAAGTGCATTCCTTGCCAGATTCTGTTTCTGTAGGTTTTAGAATGAAACTAGTCCTGACATTGTTTCTTAATATAGGCCACTTGTAAGCTGATATTGATTCAATTGCAAACTTTCTGTAAATATAGAGTTTAGAGTCACAAAACCCTGTGAATGTCACAGTAGAAGTATCTTAAAATTGTACATTTGGAAGGACCTTTTAAGGCTATTGTGTTTAACCCCTTGATCAGTGCAAGAATCTGAATAAAGCTAGTGTAGTTAAACTGTTATTATATTTTTGTTTGTAATAATTTATCAGAATCTGTCTTTGTATAACTGAAATCTATTATTCTCTGGCCAGATCCCTGGAATGAGGAGTCATCTTTTTAGTATATATAAAGTATCTTATATTCTATCTCAATTATTTTTTCTGAAGAGTAAACTATCCAGCTCTTTCAGACTCCCTTGGTAGGATTCTTAAAAGGCAAATGCCCTTTCAAAGCAACTGCAACTGGAAAAGGCAATTGAGTTATAAGAACAAAATCAGAGACCAGAAGCTATATGATAAGTTTCTCTTAAAATATCACATATTTTTGAAGAACATTCTCACTTACATTTTCGTAGGATTCTCTTATTACTCTTTTGTACTCTGGTTTTTGTGGCCATGTCAATGGAATTAAAATTTTTACAGACTTAAAGTAAAATCTTCCTTCTGTAGCAGTGATGAGATAGTTGGATGCTTCTTTAACCATATCCTAATAGGAACACAAAATACAAATATATTTACTTTGTTGTGAGCTGTCAATAGTTACTGCCTAGGGTTCTGTATATTGCATTTATTTTGTTCTACTTAGCACTCTCATGTGATCTAATACTTATTTTGGGGTTTCACATGCAGTCTCAAAAAATGTGAATGGTGCTACCTATACCACAACTTCCCAGAATCTGAAAATCACAAGTTATGTTCTTACATCTTTTTCTGTCCTTTCTATATTCATTTTTTTCTTGAACACTTAACAAAATCTTGACATTCAGGAAATAACCTCATCTGCTATACTGAGAAATTATAAAAAAGAATTAAAAGTTTTACCTTTAAATGTGAATAAGTTCCATTAAAAATAAAACTATGAAATAATTATGTATTCCTAAATCATCTTGCTAAAGCTCACAATCTTGTTTAATATATCAAAAATACTTTTCTTTCACCTTTTTATGCATTTCCCTCACTTTTTATATTGTGAATTTTGGTTTCCATAATCTCAGTAAACATGTTCATTGGCCATGTTGATTAAAAATGATTCAACTTCAGTTTGAAGTTGTAGTGCAACTTCAAAAACATCAGGATGGGGAAGGCCAACACTAATATGATATATAGTGCCAGACAGTGGTGGGATTCAATTTTTTTTTACTAAAGGTTCTATGGGCATGGCTTGGTGGGTGTGGCAGGGGAAGGATACTGTAAAATCTCCAGTCAGAGGTGGTATTTGCCGGTTCTCCGAACTACTCAAAATTTCTGCTACTGGTTCTCCACAACTGGTCAGAACCTGCTGAATACCACCTCTGGCGCCAGAGATCAAATTATTACAATTATATGAAATGAAGGAGGATTGCTTCATCTCTCCTTCAAAGAGGTAAAGGAATGTGAGTAGCTAACAATTAGCCTCATCTGAGCATGGAATGCTTTTAAAATGAAACACAAAGTCCGTATGATAAAGGGCAGCATTTTGGGGCTGAGCAATCAAGTTGTTTGAAACATTTATGAATTTCTTTGGAGTTTCATAAACATGAATGGTGGGACTTTATAGTAAAAGCAGGGGTACACTTACACAGCACCAAATAGAGGAAAGCATTAGTAAAAGGACAAAAAGCTCCAAGCTGGAGAGCAGGAGACTGAGTTCTTTGGCCTTAGACATAAAACAACCGGATTACCAATTGGGACAGTCATTCTTTCTCAGCCCAATAAACAATAAATAAATAAACAATAAATCTAACATTGGGAAAATACGTTTCCCGATGTTACATCGGGAAAAATAAGAAAAAGAGGATGTGTTGAATATGTTCGTTGCCTTGAACAATGTGTAAAAATAATAATTGCAGGATACAATTAAATAAATACAATATTAGACAGAATCAATTTGCATGATCACTCTAGATAGATTAAAATACATCTATAAGCTACAATTTAAACAAATATATTTTAGCTAGAAAGCTTGTTTATTAGTTGAGATTTGTGCCTATTCAGTCTGCTGCCTGTCAAAAAAGGTCTCTTTTCTTGTCATCAAATTGGTCTTGAATTGCCCAATTCCTTGGCAGAGGAAGCTGTTCACTGTAACACACACACACACACACACACACACACACACCTTTCAATTTACCTCATTATTTACAAAAGGCAAATTTAAAAAAAGCACTACATATCTAGCATCATTTTTAATGTATTATAAAGTTAATATATTCAGAAATGTCCAATTTTCATACCTTTATGTTGGTAATAATTTTGGTATCTTCAGGTATCATTGGATTAATAGCAATAACAATGTCTTCAAAGCCATTATTGTTGAGGTTGATCATGGTGCCCATTATTCCATGTAGTAGCATCATTACCACCAAAATGTCCTGACTGAGTGTCATCTTTGTTGCCGCTACTTTCCTCACCCTCGTTGACTGAAAGGATGGCACAGAAGTATTACATATGCACATATTTATACATGCAACCAACTCCTGAATATAGTAGGACTTTGTTCTGATGGAGTGATTCAGCTTTTGGTTATTCTTTGTATTCTCTTAGTCACATATCAACAGTTCAATAAGAATTGAAGAATAAGAATTGAACTGTTCCTCATTGTTCATAATGTTGAATGAAAGAACAACAACAATAGAAACAATGGAAGCAATTCAAAGGCAAAAAGAAAACAATAAGCACCTGGACCAGATGAAGTCCCTGCAGAACTCTATAAAAATCTTACAAGAAATACTAGGACCAGTACTGTTGGAGGTTTACAACGAAGCACTATTAAAGGCCAAACTCCTCAAAACTTGGACAGAAGCACACATTACACTAATTCCAAAGGAAGACTCAGATTCTCAACAGATAAAAAACTATAGGCCAATATCATTACAAAATGTAGATTACAAAATATTTGCCTCTTTAATCTCAAAAAGATTAAAAGGATTTTAAAATGAATTCATACATCTCAATCAAAATGACTTCTTACCTAAAAGACAATGGAAAAATAAAATGAGGATTTTTATGAATTTACTGAAATATTGGAAAATCTACTCTGAAAAACAGTTAGCATTAATTTTTCTAGATGCGCAAAAAACCTTCGATAATATGGACTGGCAGTTTATGATACTACAGTTGAAAAATATGCATTTCAGTGAAAATTTTGTAAAGGAGATCCAAGCAATCTATTCCAATCAAACAGCGAAAGTGATTATAAATGGAGAAATAACAGAAACATTTAATATAAATAAAGGTACAAGACAAGGGTGTCCACTATCCCCCCTTCTATTTATATTAACCCAGGAAATTCTACTTGGACAGACCAGACAAGACTCAGAAATAAAAGGCTTAAAAATAAAAAAGAACAATACAAAATACAAGCATTTGCAGATTGGAAGAACCTCTAAAAACAGGACTCAAATTAATTAAAACAAATAGAACAGTTTGGTGCAGTGACAGGTCTTGAAATAACCAAGGAAGAGACTAAAATATTGACAAAGAACCTTACAAATAAACAGAAAAATGAACTGATGGAAAAGATGGGCATGCAGATAACTAAAAAAGTTAAATACCTGGAAATTTGGCTAACAGCAAGATGCACATCCATTAAAGAAGACAACTATACCAAATTAATACAGCAAATAAAGATGGATCTGGATAAGTGGAAAAATCTACAGCTGTCTGAACTGCTGTAGGACAATCTATTTTTATTTATTTATTTGATTTGTCAATTGCTTACAAGATAATAGGAAGAAGTATATACATAGTTATGAACACATGAAATGGGTACATATAAGAAAAAATAAAAGAAACAATAGGACAGGGACGGTAGGCACGTTGGTGCGCTTATGCATGCCCCCTACAGACCTCTTAGGAAAGGGGTGAGGCCAATAGTAGACAGTCTAAGGTTAAAGTTTTGGGGGTTTGGGGAAGAAAGTACAGAGTCAGGGAGAGTATTCCAGACATTGACCACTCTGTTGCTGCAGTCGTATTTCCTGCAATCAAGTTTGGTGGGGTTAACCTTGAGTTTGTATCTATTATGTGCTCTTGTGTTGTTATGGTTGAAGCTGAAGTATTCATTGACACGTAAGTCATTGCAATGTATGATTTTATATGCCATACTTAGATCAGATCGAAGATGGTGTAATTCAGGGTTTTCTAGGTCTAGAATTTCAAGTCTGGTGGCATAAGGTATTCTACAACGAGTAGAGGAGTGGAGAACTTTTCTTGTGAAATATTTCTGGACTTTCTCAACTGTGCTAATATCAGATATGTAATGTGGGTTCCAGACTGATGAGCTATATTTAATCTAGTTAGGATCACATGCAAAAGAAAGTAATTCCCTTTATTTTGAATTTGAAAATAATAAATTTTGTGCCATGGTATGTGCTAAAACAACTGATTAGTAAGCCAAATAATGTTATAGTTTGAGTAAATGTTAGTTAATGCCATCTAATCAAGATGTCTTTTTTTGCTTTGCAAGCACACCTCTTTCCAGACTGCTTTAGCTTCAGAATTCTCACAAGTCTCTAACCTTCATACAAATGAGAGAATTGACTGCAGGCACAGACTTCATTTTTTGTAATCTTAAAATTTATTGAATGTTCTTAATCACTCGAGTCCTATAGATTTGTAACTATGCTAAATTAATACAGCAAATAAAGATAGATCTGGATAAGTGGAAAAACCTACAGCTATCCCTGGTTAGAAGGATAGCTGCAACAAAAACAAACGTTCTACCGAAATTGCTATTTTTATTTCAAGCAATCCTGGTAAAATTAGGAAAAAACGTTATTTGAAGACCTAAATAGACTGATTTCTAAGTTCATCTGGCAAGGCAAAAAACCAAGAATTAAAATGAAAATGCTACAAGACACCAAAAACAAGGGTGGGTTTGGGGTCCCAGATTGGGAGCTGTATTATCAGGCTTTAATACTCACATGGGTGAAGGAGAGGATAAATTTAAAGAATAAAACAATGTTGATGATTTATTTATTTATTTATTTTGATTTGTCAATCGCTTGCAAGGTAATAAGGTATAGTAGAAACATGAGTAAGAATACAGGAAATAGGTACAAATAAATGGGAACAATAAGACAGGAATGGTAGGCACAATGGTGCACTTACAGACCTCTTAGGAATGGGGTGAGGTCAGTAGTGGACAGTTTGAGGTTAAAGGAGTGGAGGTAACAACAGAGTCAGGTAGTGCATTCCAGGCATTGACCACTCTGTTGCTGAAGTCGTACTTTCTGCAATCAAGTTTGAAGCGGTTTACATTGAATTTGTATCTGTTGTGTGCTCTTGTATTGTTGTGGTTGAAGCTGAAGTAGTCACTGACTGGTAGGACATTGTATCAGATAATTTTGTGTGCCATGCTTAAGTCTAACTATAGGTGGCATAGTTTAAGATTGTCCAAGCCCAAAATCTCAAGCCTGATGATATAGGGTATTCTGTTGCAAGCAGAGGAGTGTACTACTCTTCTCATGAAATACTTCTGGACTCGCTCAGTATTTAATGCAATCTTCTCATCAATTGCATTAATGTCTGATATGCAGTGTGGATTCCAGACTGATGAGCTGTATTTGAATATTGGTCTGGCAAAGATTTTGTATGTTCTAGTTAGCAATTTGATATTTCCAGAGGAGAAGCTTCGTAAGATTAGATTTACAACTCTGAATGCCTTTTTGGCAGTGCTGTTACAGTGAGCTCTGGCGCTTAGGTCATTTGATATGAGAACTCCAAGGTCTTCGTATCTGCCTAGTTAGTATTTGATGTACTGATTTTTTTTATGAATGTGTAGGACAGAGCATTTGTTGGTAGAGATTTGGAGTTGCCAGAAGTTTGACCAGATTGGGAGTTGTATTATCAGGCTTCAAAACTCACATGGGTGAAGGAGAGGATAGACTTAAAGAATAAAACAATGTTGATAATAGAAGAACATGATTTTCAACTGGGATGGCACACATTCATATGGTACGGGAAAAATAAATCACACAGATACTTCCAAAGGCACTACATTAGAAATGCTCTGTTGTCAGTGTGGGAAAAAAATCAAACAGAACCACTACATGAAAATACCAGTCTGGCTATCCACGATAGAAGCACTAATATACCCTAATGTTTGAGATCCAGATAAGATTATAAGATATAAAGATATACTTAATGAACAGGGAGATCTAAAATCTAAACAGGAATTAAAAAAACAGGGAATTGATTTTGACTGGTGGCCATATATCCAAATTCAAACCAGACACAAGAAAGATGAGACACAAGAAAGATATTTGGATTCTATAAGGAACCCCAAGAACTGGACAAAATATTGTTAGGGGCCGATGAAAAATCAACAAAGAAATTTATAATTACCTATTGAATTTTAAAATGGAAGAAGAATATGTAAAATAAATGATGATTGGATGTGCAAAAATTTTTGGGTTCACTATAGAATTAGATAATTGGCAAAAATTGTGGGAGCGAAATTATAAATTAACATTGTCAACAGCGCACAAACAAAATCTGTACAAAATGTTTTATAGATGGCACTTGCTACCAAAAAGATTGTCAAAAATGTTTCCAAATATGTTACCAGAATGTTGGAAATGCAAACAGAGGTCAGGATTCTACTATCATATGTGGTGGACATGTCCAGCAGTGAAAAAATATTGGTTGAAGATAAAGAATTGGCTAGAAGAGATGAGAGCACAGCAAATAGATCTGATACCAGAACTGTTCTTATTAGGGATAAAATTGGGGAAATATAATAAAAGATTCACAAATTTAATCATAATATAATAATATCAGTTAGAATCATATACAAACACATTTGGAAAAATGAAACCACAGATTGGAAGATAATAATAAAAAAATTAGAATGTGCCGAACTGGACAGACTAACAATGGAACTTAAGGACAAAAAGGAAACATAACACTACTTAACATGGAATGTTTTGTATAATTAGCTAAATAATAGGTGCAGAGATTAGTATTTGACAGTGAAAAAAGATTAACAAAATAGAAATAAATACAGATATATTGAAATATGTAAGATTAAACAATATAAGCAATATCACTATTGGATTGTATGTGAATATAGTTTAAAATGCACAGAATGATAAATGTAATAGCGTATGATGGTATAAATAAGAAAATAATAGTTATAATCATATGCATAACACTATGTAATCAAAAGAGATTATATTGTATGATAGTTACATTTAGGATGTATACTATGATGTAAAAAAAAAAGGGATTTGATATAACCAGTACACTGACATTGTAAAATTGGAACGGTGATGAACAATAATAAATAATGTACAATAAAAATATTTTTTTAAAAAGAATTGAAGTTTGTCATTCTGATCTTAATTCATTGTAAACATTCCGAATGAACTTATAGAATATTTTTTTACAAACATTGCAAATTAAATCAATCTTTTAGAATATAAATCTTACAGGAAAGTAATTTGTTCACTTCATGTTTCAAAATGAACTTAACTTTTTTCCCACTTGTGAAGTCAGTATTTGGATAAAAGTCATACGATGTTCTATTATTTGCATTTCCCCAAAAATTGAGTGGTTTTCCTGTAATAATTTTATTAAAAATTATATTTAAAAGTAAAAACTAATACAAACTGAAAAAGAGTGGAAGATACAATGGAGAAAAAGGAAAAAGAGAAAAGAAAGTAAGAAAATAATAAATAAATATATTATAAAGTGACTGTCCTCCTCATCAAAACAATTCTAAACCATCTGATTTCTTACCTGAAATCCTGTTCCTGTGTTTTCTTCTTGTGTAGAAAACTGGAACCTTATTTTTCTTTTAATTGGTTAATGGATTGCCGAATAAAGCTTGCTTGGGCTTTCTGAACTCCAGATTGAATTGACAACTCTTCCATGTGTCCTGTGGTAAATGACACTTATCTTCTGAAACAATGCCCTGATGTTACCTGAAATAGGAAGCACTCCCATTTGGGACTTTGAAATTTGAGCTCTTACATGTAGTTTCCGTGTATTACTCGCTTATCTTTTGAATACTTTATTGCTGAATATTATTTTATTACTAGCATTACTGAACTTGTGATATAAAAAGAATAATTCTGGAAAAATTGGACAACTCCGGAATTACTATACTAGATTGAAAATTGAAAATATGTATTCATTTTCTCTCTATAAACTAGCTCTTTACTGGCCTAATAAGAAAGACTAATTATTTTCTATGCGGTTACAATTTAACAATATGATTTTTTTTCTATATTTAAAAATAGTATATTTTATTTTGTTGTTGTGTTTGCATTTCTTAGTTCTGTGTTGTCTTATTCTCTTTGTATATTAGAATAGAATAGAATAGAATAGAATAAACAGTCAGAAGGGACTTTGGAAGTCTTCTAGCCCAACCCACTGCTTAGGCAGGAACTCTATACCACTTCAGACAAATGTTATCTAAACTCTTCTTAAAAACTTCCAGTGTTGAAGCATTCACAACTTCTGGACGCAAGTTGTTCTAGTGATTAATTCTTCTAACTGTTAGGAAATTTCTCCTTAGTTCTAAGTTGCTTCTCTCCTTGATTAATTTCTGCCCATTGCTTCTTGTCCTGCCCTCAGGTGCTTTGGAGAATAGTTTGGCTCCCTTTTCTTTGTGGCAGCCCCTGAGATATCAGAACACTGCTATCATGTTATTCCTCGGTCTTCTTTTTGTAAGACTAAGCATATGTAGTTCCAGCAACCGTTCTTTATATGTTTTAGCCTCCAGTCCCCTAATCTTCTTTGTTGCTCTTCTTTGCATTCTTTCTAGAGTTTCAACATCTTTTTTACATTGTGGTAACCAAAATTGGATGCAGTATTCTAACTGTGTCCTTACCAAGGCATTATAAAGTGATATTAATACTTCACGTGATCTTGATTCTATCCCTCTGTATATGCAACCTACAACTCTGTTGGCTTTTTGGCAGCTGCAGCACACCACTGGCTCATATTTAAGTGATTGTCCAAAAGGGCTCCAAGTCACCACTATTGAGCAAGGTACCACATATACTGTACCAGTGCATTTTGTTTTTCTTGCCAAAATGTTGAACCTTACTTTTTTCACCCTTGAATTTCATTTTGTTAGATAGTGCCCAATATTCAAGTCTGGCAAGATCCTTCTGTATCTTAAGTCTGTCTTCTGGAGTGTTGGCTATTCCTGCTAGCTTGGTGTTGTCTGCAAATTTGATGAGTTCCCCACCTATCCATTTGATTATTATCTTAAAGACTACTGGGCCTAAAACAAAGCCCTGGGGTACCCCACTGCATATCTCCTCCATGGAGATGCAGTTCCATTGAAGACTACATGTTGAATATGGTCGATCAGCCAGTTATGAATTCATTTGGTGGTGATGCTGTCTTAAAACAATAACAAAATTAAAAATGAGGAAATAGCAGGGCTTCACAAATCAAATGAGAGAAGATGGTTTATGATTGTTCTGGAAATATGCAAAACTATTCTGAACAAGCCTCATGCCTCAGACTGTGCCTTTCCTGGTAACATTTCTTTAGGAGTCACTCCCAAACCAAAAGTGAGTCATGTATTTTGTACAGAGATACAGTAAGCTTTTAGTCTGAAATATCAAATCTGCAATAATACAAACTTCTTTGGAGCATTAGTTCCAAATAGGGTGGACTACTCCAGAATGTTTCAACTGGCAGGGACAAGTAGGTTCTTTCAAATTTTGTCCCCTTATAAAAGATTGTAGCTACACACACACACACACACACACACACACACACACACACACACAGGGGGAGAGAGAGAGAGGGTTCTTCAGAGTAATTGCTATAATGTTTAAAGTTAGAGAAATTATTTACTTATATAATATTAATATTAGGAATGGTTCAGAAACCATTACCAGATACCTTTGGCCAGTATACTGAATCTCATGCAAGCCTTCTTGTTCAATTATCTAACACTGACTAACTTTTCCTTGTGTAAAATTGGGTCACCCTCAATAATAGTAACTTAGTAATGCATGAAACTGTAATCTAAGTGTGACATAAAGGAGGTTCAAGGCAGGGGTGGGATACAACAGGGTTAACTACCGGTTCGGGATTTATGAGGTTCGGTGCTTTATGATGTGCTTCCCTGCATGCTGCGAGTGTAAATCGTCATCAGCATGCTGCATGCAGAGAAGCAGCCTTTGAAACAGCCCTCTTTTCCTGCTTTTTTAACTGCAGCTGTGCCTCGTTCGGCAGCTGAAGTTGAAAAATCAGGAAATAAAGATCAGGTAAGAGCCTGGGTAGGTGGGTATGCAAAAACATCAGCAGACATAGAACTGGTTCTGTCTGCTGCTCTTCAGAGCTACCAGTTCTACAGAGGTAGACAGAACCGGTAGAAACCCACCCCTGGTTCAAGGCAAGAAACCTAAAAAATGGTTAACTGAAGGATGCAGATGATTGCATTTCAGATTTGAGAAAGAGATAAAAAAGCATTTATTGCTTATGAAATATGTAGAGTGCAGGTTATAGTTTAATTAGATGAGTGCTAAAGGTTATACAATGGGACAGGGCAAAGTCTGGAAGAAAACAAACTAATGGTGACAAGGAAGAAAGAAGAAAATTATCTCAAAAATGAATATAAAATCCCCTATTTGGGTGTGGTAGGGACTGAGAAGGAAAGGATATTTGAAACTAGCAGGGCACAATGTTCTGCTTTTAATGACAGAAAGAATGAGTCAACAGTGCACGAAGAACTGGGACTTTAACTTTTGAGAAAAGCTGACAAACAGTTTGGAAAGTTTGATCAAGACAACTGAAGATGCTACATCCAGCATGACTGAAGTTGACTGAAGACCTGGCTCACAAAGTCAGAAGGGAACAGTCAACCACAGGAAACATGGTGGAAATAATGACTGCATTAGCGAAGGGGGAAAAGTTGTGATACATCACGTGACGCCGCCATTACAAAGCAAGTTTGACACTCTGGTCTAGATGACAAAGCAATGGAAAGTTTATACTGTATATGATCAGTAATAAGGAAGTTTAAGAAATGTGATTCAGAAGATCTGAAACTAGCATATGCAAAAATTAAGATTTCTGCATTCTAGTGGATGTATCCTTATAATGCAGATGAAACTATAAAGATTGGACCAGTTGATGCTAAATATGTGCTAAACTTTTTTATTTTCTCTTAAAGCCAAAGAAAATAAACAAATTTGTCATGAGAGCCAATTTGATCGAAGGAACCAGGCTAGAAATTAGAAGTAGACTTTAGCCATGAAAGCTAGCTGGATGACTTTAGCCAAATCATTTTCTCTCAGCCATAGGAAAAAGGCACACTTTTGCTTTCCCAAATGTTATTGCCTAATCTGCTGTACTGTTGCCTAATCCAGCGGTCGCCAACTGGTGGGTCACGGCCCACTGGTGGGCTGTGAGAAAATTTTGGTGGGCTGCAGAGAAATCTCCCAAAGCAATTAATCCAGGATGCACAGAAACACAAGGCTGCACCGCCCACATGGCCCGCAGGAACGCTCCCGCCCACTCACTCCTTACCTGGAAAACTTGCCTGTTAAAATTGCTATTTTTCCTTTTTCTGACCATCATCTGTTCTGCTGTGTGGGGAGATTTAGATTAGATAGGAAGCAGAAAATGGTTGAATTTCTTGTTTTCTAGCCAGTCTTTAGATCTTCGGCTCTGCTTCCCTTAGGACTGAAAATTTGCTTGCAAGCAAATTCAGGGTAGACTCACAGCAAGCAAATTTGAGAGACTGAGCTAGTTGATGGCAGATAGATAGATATCTGAATGATTCTGTGAGCAACTCAATCTGCCTGTTTTGCCTGATTTTGGGTAAAAATTGCTTTTTTATTAAAAAAAAATCAATATTTACATACATGGTGTGTTCTGAGTTAATTTTGTGAATTTTCTTGCTAGCAAATTTTATGAGTTTGCTTACAAGCAAAATTTATTTGACAGACTGAGCTAGCCAATGACAGATAGATAGATATCTGAATGAATCTGTGATTCTGTGAGCAACTCAATCTGCCTGCCTGCTCTGCCTGATTTTGGGTAGAAGTTGCTCTTTTTTTATAAAAAAATCAATATTTATATAAATATTTATAATATTAACATGCAAGCTATGCCCAACCAGTCACATGACCACCAAGACACACCCACAAATTAGGCCACACCCACAGAATTGGTTTGTGGTCCCTGGGATCTAAAATTATGAGTTTGGTGGTCCCTGAAGTCCAAAAGGTTGGCGACCCCTGGCCTAATCTATGCTGCCTCCAAAACAAATTTGCCCTTCATTCTCTATCAATAATCACATCATTTACTGTTAGGAATATAAGTCACCTTTGTCCATAAACCCAATCTTTATATATTTGGTCCTATCTGTAAAATTATAACAGAGTTTAAGGGAATGCAAGAGCATTCAATTGGGTGTGGTTCCTCAAATGGCCATAAAATGGAGCCAGAAACCTGGATTGTCTTAGACTTAGATTGTCTCAGAAGAGAGTGTGAGTGTATCTTTGTTTCCTTCTGTTGGAAAGTATTGCCGTTGCTCCACTTCTTCTAATTGACTGATATCACTGGAATTTAATGTAAGTCTGATACTGAACTATTTTTGACACTGGACTTTGTTACTGGATTATCCCTGGATTGAAAAACTGACTAATTAACCTGTGAATGACTTTTGGACTGCTTATTTTGGACTTTGCTTAAACTTTCTGGAAGTAAAACCTACATTTACTGTACAGTGTATCTGTGTACTGTGTGTGTATTATTCCAACACTATACGTCTCACTGTATGCACTCATTCTCCTAACAGGGAATTACCTCAACACTTACTTTAAAACATAAATATTTCAGTGTTGTTGATTCCATGTGGGCCAGTCAGAAATGAAATGTAAAGGTGTGTGGCTTTTTTTTAACCTGTGTTTTACATTTTTTTAAAAAGTCCTAAATGGGCCATGAGAACTTGTTTACTGGGTTTCAAGTTTGTTGTGTTTCATCTTTGTCCCTAAACATGGCATTTAGTAATGGTGAAAAGGAAGGAGGAAAAACATTTGATTAAGCCTCCATGGACAGGAATAATCTATCTGAAACATAAAAGAAAATGTTTCCAACTCTTGGCTTTGAAAGTGCCCAAGCTTTCTGTTCCTCAAGGTGTCCCTCTGCATGGGGTTTGGCCAAAGCAACAAGTTTATTTATTTGTATCCTGCCTTTGATAATTTTACAAAGGCAGTGAACACATCCAATTTACCTTCCTGCTCCTATTTTCCCCACGCAACTCTGTGAGATTAGGCTGAGAGAGAATGATTTGCCCAAAGTCATCAAGCTGGCTTTCATGACTAAGACAGGACTTGAATTCATAGTGTCCAGCTTTCTAGTCTGGTACCTTAACCACTATCCCAAACTTGCTCTTATGAGTTATTAGTTTGCTGACCACTCTACTGCTCATTAGACCATTAGACCAATTTCTTTATGCTGCATCACCAGTAAAGTCAAGGAATCAATTATTAACCAATCCATCATCCTCCACTTAGAGACAAACAGCCTACATTCAAATAAACATTTTGGTTTCAGAAAAAAACTATCCTGTAATCTGCAACTCTTACACTGCAAAAACATATGGACTACACAATCAATCAGGGCAAAAGCAATAGACGCAATCTACATAGTCTTCTGTAAAGCCTTTGATTCAGTGGTACATGAAAACTACTCCTAAAATTAAAATCTTATGGTAATCTCTGGACAACTTCAAACTGATAGAAACATTCCTGTCAAACAGACAACAAAATGGTCAAAATTGGAGCGTCCTATCAAATTCTGTACCTGTCAACAGTGGTGTCCCCCAAGGCAGTGTTCTAGGACCAAACTCTCTTCATATTCTACATAAATGACCTCTGTGATCATATTAAGAGCAACTGCGTTTCTTTGCTGATGATGTAAAGCTATTCAACACCACCAGGATGGGATCCGACAAATATAACTGCCGGTTCTGTCGCTCTGCGTTGCATGCACATGCGCGCGCGTGCACGAATTGCACGAGTGCAATTTACAACCTGTATCTTGCCTGGACAGCTGCAGGCGCTGCATGCAAGTGCGCAGAGGTTAGAAAAGCTCTTTTTTTCCTGCTTTTTCAATTGCAGCTGTGTTGCGCAAAAGCAGCTGCAGTTGAAACGCAGGAAATAAAGTCAGTAAGACCGGGCAGCGGGTGGGCCAAAACAGCAGCAAACATAGAACCAGTTCAATGTAGTTCTCTGTTTGCTGCTCTTCAGAGCAACCGGTTCTACAGAAGTGAACAGAACCAGTAGAATCCCACACCTGAACACCACCAACAATACTGCTACCTTTCAAAAAGACCTTGACTATGTATCAGAATGGTCAGGACAAAATGGCAACTTCAAATCTCAACAAATAAATGCTCTCTCTTAAGGCCATGTCACACTGCCCAACGGATGCAAAAAGGACACAGCGGACGACAAAATGTTCCATCCGTGTTATCCGCTCTCAAAAGGGGCAAAAATTTGCATCAAAACAGAGGGATAACACGGATGGGGAGGACGCAGGAGGATGCAAAGCGGATGCGAACGGAAGCCGAGCGGAAGGAAGCGGATGGGAGCGGATGCACATCCGGAAGGCTTTTTGTGGGACTGCAGCAAAGCAGACGCGGAAACGGATTACAGCAGATGCAGAACGGAACGCCGAATGGATTGAAGCGGATGCCACAGCGGGATGCGCAGCGGATGCACAGCAGATGAAGCGGATGCAGAGCAGAAGCCTAGCGGATGCACAGCGGAAGCCTAATGGATGCCTGGCATTAATTGCGCATGCGGGAGGATGCATTGCATCCAGCCCCGCAGATATAAACGGAAGCAGCTCGGAAGCAGGTCCCATTCAGAGGAAAGACTGCCTTGCCTGCCCTGCCTGCATGTCTGCTGCAAGCCTTGCTGCCAGCCTCTCTGCAAGCCTTGCTGCCAGCCGGTCTGCCTGCCAGCCTTGCTGCCTGCTTTCTGCCAGCCTTGGTTCATGTCTTGCCTTCCAGCCTTGGTGCCTGCCTGCCTGCCTCCCTGCCAGCCTTGGTGCCTGCCTTTGTGCCAGCCTTCCTGCCAGCCTTGGGTGCTTGCCTGCCTGCCAAGCCTTCCTGCAGCCTTGCTGCCTGCCTGCCTGCCAGCCTTGGTGCCTGCCTCCCTGCCAGCCTCCTGCCAGCCTTGTGCCTGCCTCCTGCCAGCCTTGGTGCCTCCAGCCTCCTGCCATCCAGAACCCACAAACATGCGGAAGCACAGCAAGCCTCAGTCATCTGCTGCCAGCCCTGGCAAGAGGGACAGGGCTACCACCCGCCCCTGACCCTCACTCTGGTTCTGCTGGGCTTCTGCAGCACGGGCTCGCTCTTCTGGGGCTGGGGCTTCTGCTGCTTCTACTTCTGGAGGAGCTGATGACAAGCACTCACGCACCAGCCACCTCCACAGCACCTGGACCCTCCACCCCTGAGACTGAGCGACCAAGAGGAGTGCCAGAGACTCATTTTTGTTTTATACTTTGTTGTTAATAAAGTCTATTTATGATTCACACACTTGCTTCATTTTTTTTAATAAAGTCTTGGTGGAAACTTTTAGAAAGGTTTAAGCCTTTGCATGCTGTGGGATGGGTTAAGATAGCTGTGGGATGGGCAGGGATACCTGTGGGATGGACAAGGATACCTGTGGGATGGGCAGGATACCTTTGGGATGGCTAATAGCTGTGGGATAGATAAACCTCCAGTGCAAGCATAGTGGGACGGGATGGTCCACCCTCCCAGTGCCACACCTATGGCCTTTATTTTATAATAATGTAATAATTATCCACACAGTGTCAACATAAACACAACTCTTTATTAAAACGCCCTGTTCATTGTAGGCCAACCAAACATAACATGGCCCAACTTCATCCGTTGATGAGACAGGCTGAAGGAAGCATCCATTAAGCATCTACATCCTGTCTTGCCACTCCACCGCTCCAGCTGGGGAGTTGCAGCACTGTTTCAGGAGGTTGCACTGCTCTTCCCTTCATATGAGCTCTGTTGGGCCTTGCACATCCTCAATGTCGTCAGGTTTCACCCTTGCCTCCATTCCCCAGGCTCCATGTCCCCATGCCTTGCTGGAGGTCCACGAGCCTGTTCTGCAAGACTGGGTACGGTGCGCATGAGACTGTGCAGGATGCAGCAAGCTTCCGCGATGTTCCTCACGGTCTCTGGGCGATGGTGCATGGTGGTGAAAAGTACCTGGAACCTGTTGGCCAGGATGCCAAAGGCGTTGTCCACCACCCGCCTTGCCCTGGACAGCCTGTAGTTGAAGATCCTCTCTTCACGGGTGAGGAATCTGGAGGTGTAGGGCTTGATTAGGTAGGTTGTGAGGGAGAAGGCGTCATCCCCATGATATAAGTAGCACATCTTTCGTGCGTTGGGTAGGGGTTCTGGATCTGGGAAGCCCACGATGAGGTTGCCTTCCAGCCCCTCCTTGAGGTCACTGCTGCGTGATACCTGGGCATCTGAGATGAGCCGTTGCCTGAAGCACGATGTACATGAACTTGTAGTCAGCATCGACCATGGCGAAGAGGATGATGCTGAAGAAGCCCTTGGAGTTGAAATAAGTGGACCCCGAGTTGGCTGGAGCCTTGCAGGGCCACGTGCTTGCCATCTATGGCTCCAATGGTGTGTGTAATTCTCACCTCTGATACCACTGCTCTGCAACTTTCTTCCATCCTTTCTTCAGTGGAGGGCACTGGAGGAGCTCCTCCTTGTATTCTTCGATGATGGCCTGCACCACTTCTCTGACCACAATGCTGATGGTGTTGTGTGGCACCCTCCAGCCGTACTGCATGCTCGTGTAGGTGTCCCGAGGCCAGGTGGCGCAGAGTGAGTGCCACCTTGAGCCCAGTTCCAGGCTGGCCGCGAAGGTGGTGTTTGCCTTGGTCAACCTGGGTGTCAGGCGCTGCACAACTTCGTCAAACATGGCTGGAGGCATCCTCATGAAGTTCTGGAACGCAGAGGGTCTTCGTTGCTGAGCTCCACCATCAGCTTGTTGTACAGTCCGTCCTCTGCTCTTCTGGCGAACCATCTTCGGATCCAGACTCTTTTTGGGTGGCTCCTTTTGTCTCGCAGTAGACTTCACAGAAACTTGCAGATGGCTTCGCACTGTTTTAGAACATGGTGGCTGCCAAAAGGTCTTTGTCACAATCCACGGTGGACATGACTGTTGCTGTGGAAGAGCAAGAGGCAGATGAAGGCTGCAGAGGTCTGCACCACTGGGCTGCTGGTCTGAAAGTGAGATGCAGATGAGTTGCTCCCCCTTTTTATAGGCAATATAGGTTTTCCACTAGCATCCTCTAGGCATCCTGTAGACATCCTTAATATCCGAGATAGGTCCCCTCTGCGAACGTTTTTTCCGTTTTAAATGCTTTTTTCCGTTCTGCATCCGCTAGGCATCCGTTCTGCTTCCGTTCCGCGTCCGTTCCTCTTCCTCCCTGCGTCCAGGCGGATGCAGTTGCGCATGCGTAGCGGATGCCTAGCGGATATAGCGGATGCGTAACGGATGCGTAGCAGATGGGAACGGACGAACTGGATACATTTTCCGCGCAAAAGTTTGGGCAGCCCAAAACTTTTGGAGCGGATGAAACATCAATAAACGGATGCTGGACGGATAGAGAGGAAGCACAAACGGAGGCAGTGAGTACATCACGTTTTCGAACGGATGGCAAGGTTTTTTGTCCGTTTTACATCCTCTTTGCATCCGTTGGTTCACTGTGACATGGGCTTTACATACTGGCAAAAAAAAATAATCAGAAAATAAAATACAAGCTGAATAGTCAAGATCTTGTTGATGATCCAAGCTGCTGTAAAGGACCTTGGAATACTCATCTCTAAAGATCTAAGTGCTAAACCCACTGTAACTACATAGCCAAAAAGGCATGAAGAGTTGCTAACCTAATCCTCGCAGCTTTTTCTCTGGTAATAATACACGAATAATAGAGCATACAAAACATTTGCTAGACCAATACTCGAATACAGCTCATCAGTTTGGACACCCACATGCATTACATATCTGATATTAATACAATTGAGAAAATCCAGAAATATTTCACAAGAAGAGTTCTCCACTCCTCTACTCATTGCAGAATACCGTATGCCACCAGATGTGAAATTCTAGACCTAGAAAACTAGAACTATGCCACCTTTGGTCCAATCTAAGTATAGTATATAAAATCATACACTGCAATGTCCTACCTGTCAATGAATATTTCAGCTTCAAGCACACAATAGATACAAACTCAAGGTAAACAGCACCAAACCTGATTGCAGGAAATACGACTTCTGGAATACTCTACCTGACTCTGTGGTTTCTTCCCCAACCCCAAAAACTTTAACCTTAGACTGACTACTATTGACCTCACCCCGTTCCTAAGAGGTCTGTAGGGAGCATCTATAAGTGCCTACCGTCCCTGTCCTATTATTTATTTTTATTTTTCTTATATGTATCCATTTCATGTATTCATAACTATGTTTATACTTATACCTTTTATCTTATAATCGCTTGACAAAATAAATAAATAAAATAAATAAAATTAGGGTCCCTCCCTGATCTTCCTGACCTCTTGCCAGCCTGGTAGTCTGGGCTGATATCCTTATGATTTGGGTTTACTCTATTGGTTTAATGTATTGTTTTATCTTATTTATAAGCAGTTGGGAATCCGATTATATTTTAGTATGGTAGAAATCTCATAAGAAAATAATTACGCAGATTATTCAAAGCGGTGAACATATCCAAGTCACCTTACTCCTCCTATCAATAACTTGGTCCTCAATACCAATAAGACCAAGGAGCTTATAGTGGACTATAGAAGGAACAGATCAGACATCCAGCCCTTTATCAATGGAGACCGAGTGGGAGCAAGTGGCCAGTTTTAAGTTTCTAGTGTTACCATAAAGAGACCTGACTTGGGGTGCCCACATTGAAGCCCTGGTCAAAAGGCCCAGCAGAGATTATACTACCAGAAGCTTCTCAGAAAACAACTGAATGAAAAATGCTGATGACCTACTGCTGCATCATAGAGAGCATTTTAACAGACTGCACCTGTGCATGGTTTTGCCAATTGCACAGTGGCAGATGGGACAAGGCACTCCAGAGATTTAATGTCATGCCCAGCGATCATTGGTTGCCCTCTCCCCCCTTTGGAAGAGCTTATAGCTCCCGCTCCTTAAGAAAATTAAAAACATTCTCCAAGAATCCATCTCATCGAGGAACCCTTTTTTGAACTATTACCATCTGGCAGACAGTACAGAATATAAAAGCAAGGACAAATAGGCTGAAAAACAGCTTCTACCCCAGGGCATAAGCTCTTTTGAATTCTGCTATATAGTGCAGTATCGGTGTGGTGTGGGGTGTGTGTGTTTCGGTTCAATGTGTGGAGGGTGAAGGAGGTGTGTTTGTGTTATTTTCATGGCATGATGTGCACAAAGATGGGTTTGATTTCGTTGAACGAGTTGCAATGACAAAAACAAATATTGTTCTATATGTAAATGGTTGACTCTAGACTACACTTTCTCATTGGCCCAGTAAAGTAAGAAGTGGATTGGTTCACTAGAGCAATCCAAGGACTGCTGAAGCGCGCAAAATTCAAGAGAATGTTCATAGGCTGAAAGCAGGCAGGCCAGCCTGTATAAAAGGCTAGCCTCGGCTGCAGCCAAAGTGTTCCTATTCTTACTACTGTTTGAATAAAGCCTTTTGTTGTTGGAACCCGGTCTACCTCGTGTGTTTTCCGAATAAAACATAACTAATAACTGTTTTCCAAACAATGACTCTGTAAGATGGAGAACTGTAGAAGGTATTGTGTATGCCTAGTTTAATGAAAAGAAGGACTAGGAGTGATTCCATGATTTAAGGGACTGCCACAAAGAAAAGAGGGTCCACCTACTGTATTCTCCAANTTGTGTATGCCTAGTTTAATGAAAAGAAGGACTAGGAGTGATTCCATGATTTAAGGGACTGCCACAAAGAAAAGAGGGTCCACCTACTGTATTCTCCAAAGCATCTGAAGGCAGGCCAAGAACAATGGATGGACACTGATGAAGGAGAGAAGGATCCTGGAATTAAGGACATATTTCCTGACAGAACAATTAATCAGTGGAACAACTTGCCTTCAAAAATTGTGGGTGCTCCAACACTGGAGGTTTTTAAGAAGAGATTGGACAATGGTATAGGGTTTCTTGCTTTTAGCAGGGGGTTGGACTAGAAGACCTCCAAGGTCCCTTCCAACCCTGTTATTCTGTTATATAATACAAACTATGAATAGATTGACGAGAATTGTTTCAGAAATGAATGAGAATGGTTCTAAGCTGGCTAGGGCTAAATTGGAGAAGGGCTCCTCTGTTCCATAGTGAGATGTCCGTCTGTCATTCAAAGCATTTTGATGAGGGTGAAGCATCTCTCCTCCGAGCGGGAATGGTCCATTTCAAACCCTGGAAACGTTCTCTTGAGAATTCAGTCTCCCCTCAGTGAACTATGCTCCGGCGTCACTCGCAAAAATTTCGGGCTTTTTTTTTTTTTTTTTCCNCGCAAAAATTTCGGGCTTTTTTTTTTTTCCTTCCCCCGAATCAGCCAAACGAAGGATTAAGGCGGAAAATCAGCATAACTGAACCCCTCAAGCCCGCTCAATCTCGGCCGGAGACCTATTTGGCCAGGAAAAAGAGCAGGCCAGCCGAAGGGCGCAGTTTGATAGATTGCAAAACAATGGAGCCGATCGTCTCTGATTTATTAAAGGAATGTATCAACGGGCTTCCTCGTCATCTCCCGCTCTTTCCCCGGGGAAACGATATTTGGAAGGTTCCCTGGCGGCTGGCCAGCCGTGCATTTGATGGTGAGTTCACGTATTTTAAGCAGGTATTGTTTCATTGCTCCTTCCGCCAAAAACCTCCTTGCGTGACTTCGAGAGTTATACAACAACAACAACAACAACAACAACAACAAGGCTTACAGTTACAAATAGAACCAGATCGCGGGGCTGTTTTATATATTTACAGCTATTGTTCCCCACGCGCTTCATTTGGGAATAAAATCCAGTCCACGGGGGTTTTGGTGCGTCCGGATTCGCTTTTCCTGGCGGCAATCCTGGCAATTTAGTTATTTGGTTGCATTGAACTTCATCGGGTTTAATTCCCGAATAAATGTGCCTACATAAATAAGAGCGTTTTATTTATGATTGAAATTTCAAAAACAAAACAAAACACGAAAAAAAAGGCAGCATGATGTAAGTATTAGCCAAGGATCTTGTTCCAGAATCTAGATCTTGAGCAGCATCAGCTGCGCTTTGTAGCTGCGGCAGAAACCTCAGCGACCTTTCCCGTTGTTCTTCTCCTGCGATCTTCAGCGCCATGCAAGCTTCTGCGTCGCCAAAGCCTCGTTGAAATGCCTAAGAAGCTGATTCGCTTTGGCTTTGGCCTCTTTTAAGATTCGTGTTTTTCGTGTTTTCCGCTGGGATAGAAAATCGAGCCCCTGGTTTTGGACTGGCATTGAGTCCGAGCCGGGGGAATAGAAGCGAGTTGGTAGGGAGCCCACTGAACCTGTTTTCTTCATGTTGGGCTGGCTGCTTGTTTCGCAAGGGTCATTCCTGAATTTTCAAAATATTGTTCTTTTTTTCCTCCTCCTCCTCCTCTTTGTCCTCCTCCTCCTCCTCTACCACACCATTTTACCGAATGAAAAAGGGGATACACCTTTACGGGTTAAGCACAAACACCGAGGCCATTGCAAAGAGAGCACCCAACTAAGGGCAAAGCAAAGGGTGTCGATCGCCCCTCCTGAGCATGCCCGGAGTTGAGCCGAGCATGCTCGGACGATTCCCGACGGCCCTCCTAAGGTGGTTGCCGGGGTGAGAAAAGGAAGCGGAGCTCGGTTTTCCCGCCGAGCCGGCGGCGGCGGCGGCGGCAATGGCAATGGAGAGCAAGGAGGTAATGTCGCTAAACTGGCCAGGGGAAAAGGCTGGGTCACGTCCCAAGGTGGAGATTCATGATCTGGGTTGATTTTGGGTCTTGGAAAGCTCCTGGGGCTCAACTCTCCCCCGCAGTTGTATTCTTTGCATAGCGCCCCCCCTCCCAAAAAAAAAACCCCATCTTGCACTTTTCGAAATGATGGTTGTTACATGATTGCTCAGGATTGACGGCGATGAAGGAAGAAGGCTATTTTGCAGGCTGAAAAGCAGAATTACCCTTAAGCATGTCTAGAGAGCCTTTTCCTTGACCATTGAGTATGCCTCTGTCCACGAAAGGGGTCTCTTTATTTCTGCTAGTAATGATTGCTTAATAATAATAATCAGGCCCTGTTAAAGATGGGATTCAAGTAAAGGACTTTTTAGCGGATTCAGTTTTTGGGTAGGGAGATTTCTTTGCTTATAATCCTGTGTAAAAAAAAGCCTGTGAGGAGCGTGATACGAATTTTTTTTTTTTTCACCAGCAAGTGCTCTTTCCAGATTATAATTTGAACTGAGGACCACCAAAATGTAAATTTAGGAGTAGAAAGATTTAGATTTGCAATAGATAAAAATATTTTGTTGATTATGGATAGTGTATATTTCCCTCACTACGAATACTGATTTCAATTTTCATTGAGAGGTCAGAAACAGAAAATGCAGCTTCCAGATTACTTATTTTTTGATACATGTTCCCAGTTTTATATTGTTTTTAAATTCTTGACTTAATGGCATGTTTATGAAGAAAATTGCAATGTAAAAAATAATAATTCTGAGCCCTATCAATAATTACCAATTAGCAAAGGGATGTTAATTATATGTGGGAGTGGTGTCCCTCTCATCTCATTAAGGTTACTATAGTATTTCAGGATCAATTTCCAAACTCAAGATTGGAACTGAAAAAAAATATACTGTGAAAAAAAAAAATACTTTGCTTATAGCAAAGGTCCCAGAAACATCCAGAAGGATATTGGATTAGGGCAGGCCCAAGACACTTTGCTGCTAAAGGTAAAGGAGAAGATGATGCCATCTTCAATTCATCGCCCAGGTATTAAATCTTGTCATGAAATCAGCAGCATTTTGAATAACACCATAGCATCTTCTATTATATGTGAAGGCAACGGACTAATTCAAATGGTGCTGGCATTTTTCACCTTCTGGCATCCATAACAGGTAATCCTTGGTTTACCACTATTTGTTTAGCAACCATTCAAAATTTACAGTGGCAGTGAAAAAAGTGACTTACAACCAGTCCTCACACTTACGAACTTTGCAGCATCCCCACAGTCGCAGGTTCAAAATTTAGACACTTGGCAATGGTATTTACAAATGCAATATCCTGGGATTATGTTATCCCATTGTGACCTCAGATCAGTAAAGTCAATGAGGGAAGCCAGATTTGCTCACTGCCACTTAACAAATGCTGTACTTATCAACAATATGATAAACAAATCACTGCAGATTTGCTTGTATTGTAAGCCGTCCAAAGTTGCTGTATCAGTGAGATGGGGAGGCATAAAAATTAATAAATAACCATGGCAAAAAAATTATAAAATAGGACATGACTCACTTAAAACCACCTTGCTGGGCCTAAGTGTGGTCATAAGTCGAGTGACTTATGTTGTGCTGGGCCCAATTGTGGTCAAAAATCAAGGATTATTCTGAGATGTTCATCCCATCATGACTAATCATGTCTTTTATATCTTCATGTTTGTACAACCTTGCACCCTTTAGAATTGTAAGTTCTTGTTCATCATCTGAATTTTAGGGATATGTAGTTGCATCTAGTACGAAAGACAGCTCTTTGGTTCTTATAATTCTAATCTGTGGAATCTACTCTTTGTATCCTGTGATTATAGCATGTCTTATGAAAAGTGAAAAGAAAAATACTATCTGCTAAGAAGTTCCCCTCTAGAAAGAATTATGTATATGAATACCTTATTTGTTATTCTTATTTTTACTTTCCCTTATTTGTAATTTGGTCTTTAATTTTATTTATAAGCTATTCTTAGATAGAATCATGATGCTTATTTACCTTTGTAAGCCATTGAGAATTTTTTTTAAATTGTGAGATATAAATCCGATCAATAAATAAATAGAAATAAATAATTTGTAAAGTAATTTTATATCTAATAATTCAAAGTAGGATACCCCTGTCTTTTAATATCACTCTCATTTATATTTCTGCTTTTTAGCTTTGTAATAATTATCTAACGCATTTGGTGATGAAATTAAGGCATACAGTTTCAAATATAATCTGGAAAAAAAAATGTAAATGAAAATGCTGTTGATTGGACAGTGAGATGTGCAATTCCTGAAAAAGCTTTATTAGACAATACATTAATTGAAATTATAACACTTGGCTAAAAGAGCAACATATCTTTTATAGGCTTAGAGTAAGAAAACTAAAGGGGATTGTTTTTCTCTTCTTAAATATTGAATCAACATAGAATATATTATTTATTTATTTGTAAATTGTATTTGCCACCTATCATCGTGGGGCTATTCTAGGTGGCTTACAATAATAAAAAGAAAAACTGAAAAGGCATGTAAACAGAAGTAAAATAATAGAACAATAAAGTAAACAATAACAAAAGAACACAAGAATAAATTACTGTAACTGCAAATATCAATTTTAGCATTCATATGTTATTCCTGACTAGGCAGAGTTCTTTTTAATATTCAGGTTGAAATAGATGTCTATACTAATTTGTTATAAAAGATGATGAAGTGTGTCTGTCTAACTTGAATGGCAAGCAGAGTGATCTGTTTACAATGTGGAAAGGAAACTTTTCTTCTCACACTTATGCAGTAAGCTATTGAAAAATATATGAGTTTTCCATTCCAAGTATTTTCTACAACCGTAACATCGATACCACAAACTCACAGTGTATTTTTTTCAAATATGATACAATGCAACAGGTTACTATTTCTCACTTAGGTAGTTTTACAAGACTTTTACTTTGAACTTTTACTTTCATGCCATATCACATCTTATTAAATGGCCCTTGTTTTGGAAGCATTCTGCTGCCTGGCTAGAAAAACATGAGATAAAGGCAACAAATAAATTTCAACTTTCACTGGCTCTTGTCCACAATTCCTTAAAATGTGCCAGGGTACATCTAACTTGGATGAGTTTCTGATTTTACAGGATTTTACTTAAAACTCTACTACATTTTGATAGTTATATATTATGATACATTGCTAACTAACTAACTAGCATATTTATCTAGAAACTTTATCTTATGTGATTTATTTTAGGAAATGTCCTATCTTGCTTCTGGGGAAGCAGAAAATATTTGTTGCATTATTCAATCATGTGATTCAAGCTTTGTAAAAGACCATTTTGGAACAGAATCATCCAACCAACTTGGAAAGTATTTATTAAATGAATCAATAGACAAATCAGATATGCACGTAAGTAATGTTATTATTGCAGTTTTCATTTGGAAACTAGCCATCTAGGTATTATAAATAGTATAAATTATATTGATTAAAGCTTTTACATACTGTTGATAGATGTATAACTATATTTATCTGGTAATAAATAACTAATCAGTGAGATTTAGAAACTTATCTAAGTTTGTACATACATTCAAGCGTGTTAAAGTGGACATAATAAACTGATTTATTATATAGTAATTAATACTATATAGTATTATAATATAGTATTATTAATACTATATAGTTGTAATTTTTGAGTGGGATGAGCATTGTTGGCATTTCCTAAGCTTAATACATTAATTAAAGTTTCAAATGAATGTGATTAGAACTGAATACATATGCACCAACTAATCAGGTGGGTTTTATTATATTTAAGAAGCCCTGAAGACTATTTTGTGATCATATAGAAATTCTACCCTGCCTCATTGTCTCTCACTTGCTTTTTCACAGATCTGTCCATGTACATTTTAAAAAAGACAAAAAAAAGCAATAGGAAATATTGTCAGCGGTGTGCCATGTCCCTGTAAAATAAACAAAATGGGACCTATTTAATCAGTTCCTGCGACAATTTAGGAAGTTCAGGAAGAAGCATGACTTACTAGGAAGCTTGACAGTTAAGATACCCTCTAAAAATGGAAAGTGTATCATAAGAAAGGAAAAAAGGGAGGGGGGAATGATAATGTGATAAATAATTCCAAAACTATAAGCTAATTATGGGACTGTCAGGCTTCCAAGTAATGAAACCCATTCAAAAAGAATTAAAGGCTGAACAAGGACAATATGGCAAAAATAAAAACTAGGTATAATGAAGATTTTTTAAAAGATGTATTTGAAGCAATAAACCAGCCAATGCCACTAGATTACAAAAATACTAAAAAGAAAATCAAAAAGGATATGGCAATTTCAGAAAAACTGAATTAATACTGTCAAAGATAAGGACAGAAGCGTGTAATATAATCTGTGGATGACATTGGGGGACAAGAACAAGAAATGCCACCTACAGGACTACCAGACAAGAGGAAGGAGCCTCCAGTAACTTAATGGTCAGAGAAAGTAGCTTAAAAAGAACCTTACCTAACTAATCAGACAGCTAAAAGTGATCCCAAGGAGGTTTGTATCTTCAGGCTTGTAAAATTTTGCTAATGTAGCTTATAATAAAGTAGATTTAGCTCATCTAGTTGTGTTTCCTATCTGGCTTACCTGGAAGGACTGACATCAGTCTTCTAAGTCTGAAGATTTGTTTATTTATTTTATTAAAATCCAGTAGGATATAGAAGATGCATATTTTCTTCCTTTTATCCCATCAATACAGACATTATAGAAAATACAGAAATCAGTTTTCTTCTGTTGGTATCTTGAATCTTGATATAATAATTGTTTGTAGCTATAGCAATTTTACAACTAGCCTACTATTATGATTTAAGGTAAAAGGTTCAGTAAATCTGTATGTCTTTAGTGATATGCTGTTCTTGGTTAAATACTTTTATTAAATATTGATTTTGGTTAAACATTATTAGTTAATAATAAGTTGTGTCAGGAGGAAGAGAAGGAAGTATCAGCATCTCAGGCTCTCATAATTTTGATGTAAATTTGCTTTGGGAAATCGGGTGTGGGGATAGAAAAAAAATAAAGAGTGAAGTAAAATCAATATTTTATAAGCCCGCAGAAAGTGAAGAGGTTGAATTGCTGGAGGAAAACTGGATCTCAAACAACAGGTTTATGAATAAACACTGGAACAGGATGAAAGAACAGTTGCCGTCCATTAAGGAAAAACCCCAGAATAGCACCTTGGAAGAAAGCCTGAGCACAAGTGAAACAAAATGGTATGCTTTGAGATTGGTGGTAAAAGGGGTTTTAGGACATATCCTATAACTTAGACATTTGTCTTTAGAATGCATTTGGTTTTTATCATTATTACTATACTTATCACACCAAGAATACCTGCCCATATATAGATTGTGGAAAGCTGAATTAAAAATTGAGCCAAAGCTTTAGAAAATCCTGTAGGTATTTTTTTTCTCCTGAGTTGTCTTGAAAGCAGTAAAGTGTACATATATTTATAACAATATAAATAATACCATTGAATTTTAAAACAAACTATTGTTGAATACTGTTAGATCTTAAAACTCATTTTGACAAAAAAAAAATCATTCCCTTATAGCTGTATAAGTATGACAAAACCTTAAATCAGTTGGAACAATTAAAACATACTCACAGTCACTAGGAGAACACAATTGATTCAATAACAGTGCAGCTCTTTTATGGGCTCCACATCACTATTTGATTCCCAGACCAGATGAAATAGCTGTATCTTCAGATCCTTCCAGCAGGCTCTCGGGGCTAGGCCCATCTTGTGGGGGGAATGATATTCCATAGGGCAGGTGCAGCAGCACAAAAGACTACTAGATGGTTCGATTAGTCTTTTGCCCCTATACCCAGGTTGGATGACTGATTTGCATGTTGGGACCACTATGGACCTCCACTAGAGTTTCCTCTGGCTTTGCCCTGCCCAGGCATAGTTCACCATCTTTCAGGTCCTAGCATCAGGGGTGGGATTCTACCAGTTCGCACTTATTCGCCGGAACCGGTTGTTAATATTCTAAGCAGTTTGGAGAACCGGTCCTTAGAAGAAATTACTGGCCTAATCCTGTAAGGAAGGCAGGAAGGAAACATTCTAGTGTTGCTTACAGAAACTGCCTCTCCGTTAACCCTTATTACATTCTTGGCAGGACTAGACTTCCTGTCTCAGGAATTTCTCTGGAGTTTTTTTCCCCTCCTTTTCTGATACTTTGCTTGTGTAGAGTCATTCAAGGTTACAATGGCACTGAAAAAAGTGACTTATGACCATTTTTCACACTCACGACTGTTACAGCATCCCCACAGTCATGAGAGGCCAGGCGAGGAGATGCATGCCTCGATGTGAGTGATGCTGAGTTGACCACACCCACCCAATAACATGACCACCAAGCCATGTCTACCCAGTCACATGACCACCAAGCCACGCCCACCACCTAAGCCATGCCCACAGAACCGGTTGTTAGAAATTTGAATCCCACCCCTTCCTAGCATGCGCACTCAAACTCCACCTCCCTGATGGGGCGGGTGAAATGGGGTGGTGGTGCGCCCTCCGCTTGGAGGCCTTGAGACCCTCTTCCTTGGTCCTATCAGGTGACATCTAGTGGATAGAACTTGCAGTACGTCCCTTCCGATGGACTTGTTGGGATGTGTAGAAGAAGCAGTCCTTCAAATAAGCTCAAATATTGCTGTAAACCAGGTGTGTCAAACTTGTGTTGTCACAGCATTGTCATGTGATATATCTCAACTTTTTCTCCTTTGCTAAAGCAGGCCTGGACGTGCCAGTGTGTGACACATCCGGCCCATGGGCCACGAATTTAACACCCCTGTTGTAGTAGTTAAGATGCCTGGCTAGAAGTCAGGAGCCTGTGAATTTTAGCCCTGCCTTATGGTGCCTTAGGCATGAAAGCCGGCAGAGTGACTTCAGGCCAGCCACTCTTTTTCAAGCCAACTCACCACACAGGGTTGTTGTGGTAAAAATAGGAAATAGGAGGAGGAAGAAATATCAAGCACGTCCGTCACCTTGAGTAGTTTATAAAGGCAAAGAAATAAACAAATGCTTTCATTTCAGAAAGTACAGCCAGCCTAAGAGCACTGCTGTTCATAGAATATACAACTTCATCCTGTATGACATCATAGAAAACAACAAAATGAAAGTTGCATGCATGTTATTAAAGCTCTCATTAGAGCATTGTGATATCATTTAATCTGATCATGAAAAGTCTAAAAGAAGAATATTAATTCAGAATCAAGAATCCCATTAATTTATTCCTATTTTCTAGATATCCATCATGGTTGGAAGATTTGTAAAAGACTACCTAGTGAAATTACCAAATTCAATTATTTAGTGCTTAGAATTAAAATGCTTGGAATAACTTAAACAGTATCTTGATATTTTTAAATAAAAAGATTTTCTGACAGTCCAAAGAATTAAGTAATTGTACACGCTTTGGTTTCAGACATCACTGCGTTTCGCTTGTAGCTTTGTGTTCTGTATGAATCCAGTGACAGGTCTTATAAACAGTAGTTTATACCAAGACTACAAAGTGCTTATATATTCATGCGGTCAAGGAGGGTGTCTGGAGAAGAATAAAGTATGCTCCCCAGTCATTTCCTGGCCTGCTTCTTCAAGTTTGTCAGTCTTTACTCTGACCTGATCGCTTTTAGCTCTTCCTCAATGCTTTCCTCCTGTCCTGCCATCTAACATGTTGCAATATATTCAATAAATCATGGTTAAGTATGTATGAGCAATGTTTTAATATAAAGAAAGGGTTGGATAAACAGTTTTTGTATATTTTATAATATAGTATGCATTTCTATTTGCATTGTTTTTATGATTAGGTCGTGGGAAGATGCTATGAAAGATAAATTTGCTTTTCAGGAAATGCTTCATGAGGCAGAGCTGGCAGCTAAATCAGCAGAAATGTTTTTGCCATCATTTAAAGAAAGTCTTGTTAGAATTACAAAAGTAAGTTCAGTTAGTTATCTATAAACACTGCTAAATCAGGTGAATTGCAGATCATAAGAATTATGAACAGAATTGCGATCATGGAAATGGATTTTCCCTCCTTTGTCTACTATCCTCTGACTAAATTTTGAAAGGCAAGAGAACTTTCAGTGTCCAGTTCAACACAAAAAGAGAAGAAGCTTGGGGTGGGTTTAAAAAATATTTGGATAAGTTTATGATTCATTAATTTCTGATAAGTCAGTACAAATTGAACATTATTGACATTGCTTCAGATTATCAGTTCATATCTGATTTGAAGATTAATTTTGCTAAAGTTTTTTTAATGCTCTAGTAGTCATATGCATTGTAGCAAGCTGTTCTTATATTTGAATAACATTACCTGTAAATCACCTGTATTTCAAGATGGCTTGTTTTAAAATAATAATGTTAAGACTAAAACTGACATTAAAAACAGAGTTTTTGGAGATTCATTTAATCATTTTTTAAAGGCTTGTTGTATTTCTGCTTCTGATGAAATAACAATTCCTATGCAAGAGGACTTACTGATAAAGGAGTTAGAAGCTATCCAAAAAATGAAGGAATTGTTAAACTGGCTATTAAGGTCAAGCAAAGAAAAAGAAGTAAGAATGATGTAAATTATTGTGACCAAGTATAGCATGAATTAAAAGAGAATTAAACATTTGTAACTTTTTCTTTAGGATTTCAAAGGGAAATTGTGCATTCACAGAAAAATGTAACATAGATACCAAGTTTTCTGTACCTGTCTGTTACTTATCAGAGAATGTTTGTAGGTTTAGTACGCTGTCCCTAAATTTCTGTTGATTTGCACATCTGAAAAAGCCCCTCGATGACAGAGTAACATAGGAATGAAAAGTAAGAGTACTTTCCAGAGTAACTTAGGAAATAAAAGGAAGAGTACATTCCAGAGTAACTTAGGAATAAAAATTCCATCCCAGCAGATCTGTCAGATGGCTCACCCAGATGATCCAGAACATTAAGCAGAAATATTTGTTTTCTTGAAATAAATCTACTTACTCTAGGCCCCTCGGCAAAGATTTTCCCCCCCCGCTGGCTATTCGTCTTCTAGCAAAACAGCTATTTATAGACAAAATAAGTAGTTTATTGTGTCATGCATTAGATTTTTGCTTTTAAATATTGTGTGCTTCTCCAATCTCAAGGAAAAATACAAATGCAAAATTCATAAATAAGTTATCCTTTATTGCCTGAATAAGGAAAAATGAATACAAAAGAACTTATTAACAGAAGGCAGATTTTTGGTAGTTGTCCCTAAAGTGCTTTTTCAAAAGGTAACTGGACTTTGCTTTTCCTTGAAAAAGCACGTTTGGGACAACAGTGACTGAGACATTTTTTGTTTTTATGAGTTTTGTAGCTGTATTTAGCATTTGGTAATGGGAGTAAAGGCCCTGTCACACTGCCCAACGGATGCAAAACGTTTGTAAAAAGGACACAGCGGACGAGAAAAATGTTCCATCCCGGTTTTATCCGCTCTCAAAGGGGCAAAAATTTGCATCCAACAAGCGGATAGACATGGAAAGGAACAGACGTGGGGGGGACGGAGAGCGGCATGGCAACGGATGCGGACGGAAGCACTCCTTAGGCATCCTCTAGGCATCCTTAATATCCGGAGATGATCTCTGCGTAACATTTTTTTTCTGTTTTAAATGCTTTCTTTGCTGTGCTTGCATCGCTTTCATCCTTTTCTCGTGTCCGTGCTACTAGACAGGTGTGCTGCGTGTCCATGTGTCCGCGTTCCGTTCCGCTGGTCTCCTTGCGTCCCGTGATTTATCGTGGAGCGGATTTGAGTTGGCGTGGATGCGCAGCGGATGCCTTAGTGGGATATAGGCGGATTCATTAGGAATGACAACGGATGCAGAATGGATGTCTCCCCGTATGCCTAGCAGATGCAGAACGGATAGCAGCTGCGTTTGATAGCATTTTTCCCGAATAGTTTCTGAGCAGCTCAAAATTTGAGCGGATGAAATGTTCAATAGATCGGATGCTGGAACGGATAAGAGGAAGCAAGAACGGAGGCAGTGAGTACAGAACGGAAGCATCGCGTTAATCAACGGATGGTAAGTGTTTTTCTCCGTTTTACATCCTCTTTCCATCTGCTGGTGCAGTGTGACAGGGGCTTAAGTTTTGCTTTGTACTTTGTTCTCTAAATTATGTATAAATATAGCACATATTTATATATTTGCTAGAAATGGGTAATCATTCACATCTAGTGTTCTTTATCACTTATTTTTAGATTGTCAGTAAAGAGACAAAAGATTTGAATCAGAGTTTATCAGAAAGTAAAATTGATATTGAAGTAAGTTCTTTTTTTCTGGTTCTTTTCTCATCAAGGGTAACATCTCCATTGAAGATATACTCAGCACCTGCTAAGAGAAGAAAAAAAGGATAAAAACTTTATAATTTGATTGTTACTTCTGATAGTATATTTTCCAAGTAGTCAATTTTATTAAAAGGCATGAGCTGTAGCTCAATATACCAGATGCAAAGGTCATTTTTAAAAAATTAAATTGGCTAATTGAAAAAGGTGCACCAAACTCCTGATTTTCTGTCACCATAGACTAACATTACTCTCCTTCTACAAACTCTGTGTTACATATAATTGTAAATTAGTTTGCAAAAATACATGAACAGAACGCATGTGCATGTTTTGAATCAGTTTTGACTATTGGCAACTGCCTGGGCAAATCACTGCAGGATTCGGGTTTTTTGCAAGGGTTTTCAGAAGTGGCTTGCCTTCCTTCTAGGACTGAGAAAGTGTGGCTGGCCCAAGGACAATCAGCCAACTTCATGCCTGGTCTCCTGGTCTCTAGTCTGGTGCCTAAACCACTACACTAAACTGGCCCATTTTCAGTACTTGGGAGGGGAGAATCAAGCACACTTAAGAAAAAAAATGTTGGCTACTTGGTATGCGAATGACCCCTAAATATTATACCTACTAGTAAGGATAGATGTCATCTAAAAATAACAATCTCATAAACTTTTCCTGATATTGGATCTTTTTTCTCCTTGTGTCTGAAGAGCCTCAGAAATGAAGTGATTCAAAAAGAGAAGCATATTTTAGATCTTTCAGTTCAGCTTCAGCAAGAAAAAGTAAGTTAACACATATCTTCAAGACATTTTTTAAAAATGTCTGTATTTCTATAAGAAGATGTGCCTGATTATATGATAATCCCATTGCTTTTGGAATCTTTTGGCTTCAGGATGTATTTGCCAGTTTTAAATTTCAATCCCATATCTGGAAATAAACTATACTGAATTGAATTTCCAGCTGTATGGAGACCCACGATGTATGGAGATATTTGTATACTGCTGTATTTTATTATCTATCCATTATTTATTTAAAATTGATCAAGTAAGAATTTATGCTGATTATGCTTATATTGTTTATGCTTATAAACAATTGATGTATTTTTTCTTGTACTCTACATTTTTACTAACATTTGTTGTGATGTTTTAAAGTTTTAAAAAGCCTTTATTTTTCTGCTCCTGCATTTATTTTCATAAAGGATTAGCTGCTTTGAGAATTCAGTTGGAAGTAAAAATGGACTAAAATCATAAAAATAAAAATTGGGTTTATCTGACTGAGCTATCAACAATTTCTGGAATTTTCCACATGTTACGTCTAGTACTTTTGTTCATTTCAGAAACTGCGCATCACTATGTGAAGTGGTTAACTGACTACATCATAGAAGCAAAAATTCCTCTTCAGTCAAATCAAAATTTACTATGATCCCTAATGCATTTTCTAGCCATCTTTATCATAAACGTTATACTTGCTAACAGATATGACTCCTGTCTTGCAAATAAATGGCTCAAAATGCTTCTTTCCTTTTTAATTACTATTTTTCTTTTCCTGAGCTTTGTATTTTTCCCTGTGCTGTTTTTTTCCTTCTGAAAGAAAAATTCCAACAATGCACCATGGAAGATGAGGGTTGAAACCTTTCAACCATAAGTCACTGTAAAAAGTATGAAGCCATTTATTGCTGGAAAAAGTAGGGCATTTAAGAAAATAGTAATTTAGAAAAGAATTCACCCTGTTTCTAGATATGTTGGCCACATGGTAAAACTCAACAATACATTATAATATATATATTAATGGCTACAAGGTTTTTTATTGAAAAAGATCTTTCACTCACTCTGTGGAAGACTGCCTAAATTATCTGGAACAATTTCATGTTAAAAAAGTAAATCTGATGTTGAATTCAATTCTATCAGGAAACCATTTTTAGACTATAGTTTTGTGCATAAAATTTGGAGTTTGACTTTATATTTATATTGATTTTTCATACTGTGTCATCATCCATAATCACTCTTTTTAATAACTCCATTTCTGTTAACCAAATATCTTTAAAGTTTAATAGAGATATGCTTGAATGGATATGAACTCTATCACAATATAAGATATTAATGATATATTAAAATATATTAATCACATGATTTTTTAATTTGTTATATATTTTTCTATATTTCCCTGTTATTTCTATATTTTTAAAAACTTATAATTTTTTGTCTTTTAAAAAATAGTTTGAAAATTAATATATCTCTGGTTTCAAATAATTGGAACACTTGCTTATTCATTCATACGATTCATATAATTCTGCATGTAATATAAGCATTTAAACTGGATTAGTACAGGGATAGGGAGCACATAAACATTGAATTAAAACAGCATATTTCGCACTGATCATGCAGCTGCTATTAATTCAGTACTTGGAAAAAACACCCTAAAATTTGCTTTTATATAGCTTCTTGGAATTTATTGGGTCGTTACTTTTATATTTTAGGCTAATGTACAAAAAACATACCGTCATTCTGAAGCAATACAAACAGTACAAATTCATCTACAGTTTCAGGTAGAGAAAAAAGAGGAAGAAAATAATCAACTAAGAGCAAAATTTCAGGTTAGTTTTTTATAATTTTTGTTTTCTTAATAAACAGGTGAACATCTCTGACTTGAGAAAGTTATAGTGATTAAACTTCAGTTATGTAAACTTTTATGCAAAATACAGATGAATGGGCTGCTTTCTTTAAAAAATAGTTGCCTATTTGGCAGTCCCCAAAAAAAATCTAGTCTCTGCTAATAGACCTTTTAATTCCATCAATGATATGAAAAAAGCATATTTATCTTAGAGACAGAAAATAGCTAAATGTCATAGCTTATGAAGGCCAGTAGCCAAGTTTAGATTATAAACCAGGAATTTAAATGAATTTTCTGGGGAAAATGTTAGAATCTTTCCCATGACTAAATGGAAGAAATTCTGAAAACTTGATTTCTTTATGATTTCTGACATATTTCATTTAAAAATTATATTTAAATTTGTATTTTTCCATGTATATACATTTAGGCTTTTTTTTTTAGAAAAATAGAAAATAACCTCATTGTTTATTTTTAATTTACATTGTAAAAGATTATACTCTTAATGTAACCACAATTGACAGATGTTGTAAATAATGTGAACATTCTAGCCATAAAGTTGTTTTATGCCTAATTTTTTGTCACAGAGCAGTAATGGTGACATCTAGTGGTTACAGGAAGAACAGTGATATTGATTGTTTCTCACTGGCATTTGTCAGTAAACTGGGTAATTGGGATATCCATTTATGCCCAACTAACCTTGTGTTTTAATATGTGAATAATTCACAATTTCCTTCCACGTATTTCCAAGCAGGTGCAAAATCTTTTTTCTTTGCATTTTTGGAAAGTCATCATACATTGCAGATGGACTGCATTTGACTTGGCAGGCTTCTGCTTAACAGACCTTCTCTAACCTGACTTGGTGGCTACAAAAATGGAAGTGTGGGACTGGAAAGTTTATACTGGAAAATAGCTTAAAACATTTTCCCAGGCAACTTTTTTAGATTGTCTGATCCAATTAAAATAACATTTTTGCACTCCTCATCTGGATTTGTTACTTGATGCTGTTATATAAAATGATTGCACTTGTACATTGCCTTTTTAAAGACAATGTTGTTGTCCTCTGCACATAGGTACTACTTTAATTGAAATATATGACTACATGGTTACCTAGTGGATTCTATGACAGAGAGACTTGTAAAAAGTCTTTTAGACTAGGGTGGAGGTTTTTTTGAACCTGAAATAAGCATAAATATTGTGGAATTTCTGCTCTATTGTTCCAGTTAGGCAAGGTTCAGCAGAAATGAAATTTGCAGCCTCTCCTCTCCTCCTTTCCTGTCTACTCCTGTCATCTTACTAGTGGCTTCTCTTCCTTTGGTCCCCTGCTTTCATTCACTGCCAGTATGACTATACCAGTGTGGCATATTACACTGGACCTACTCACATTTGTCCAACCTTCTTCTCTTTCCCTTGCCCAGTTTAATTTCATAATCTGGATCAGATATCCATGTTTTCAGTACTTTGAGCTGCCTTTATGATCCACAAAGAACATAAACCAGACTGATTTGATCTTATCAGAATGACTCCCTTCCAGTACTGGATTCAAAAACCTATTATCCTTGTTCATAGGGTTATCAATAAATTAGAGTATCGATCCATGTAACAATACAAAGTAATCCCCTTTGAATGCAAAAAAAAAAGTTTATTTCGGAATAGATGTGCATAGGATTTACACTTTTAATAAATGGCGTGACACTTGATTATGTACAAGACAAATAATATTCTTCCAGAAAGCAGTAGCAGAATATTTCCTACCTTTCTCAGGCTTGCTGTTTATCACTGAATATAGAGTTGACGATTTATGCATGAGTCAGCCTCCATTAGTGTTCAGATTTTCACTACTTATGTCATCTAGATATTCAAAATACTTTATCGCATGTGGTACATTTTCAATAGCCTTGATCCAGTAATGGAACTTATTCACATTTAGTCACTCTCTCAGCTCAGCTCAGCTCAGCTCACAGTGTTCTAGTGGGGAAAATAGAAGGAAGGAATGTTAAATATGCTCATCATCTTGAGTTATTTATATAGATAATAAAGGGAGGATATTTAGAAAAAATTAAAAAGACAAATATACAGTATTTAGTCTCTGGTTAAGGTAGATTATATGTCAATTCCTTCATCTAGTCAACATTCACATTAATTTTCCTGTACTCAGAACACCTTTAAAAAATTTTTGTTGCAGACAATGGAGAAGAATATTGCTGAATGGAAGAGACAAGTTGGTGAATATAAGCAAAACATTTTGGCTGAAAAGAAAAGAAAAGTGGAACAGAGGAATGCCCTGAAAAGAGCAGTTGTTGTTCAAAAACAAAGAGCTGAAAACATGAAAGTGGTTGTTGAAAACTTATTTTCAAAAATTAAGGAGAAGGTTAGTAATTGTAGAAGCCAAGGTGAGTGGATAGAAGAGTGATAGGACTGCTGATAGCTCCATAGTAGCTGCTTATGAGAGTGCCGTCAATACTCCTTCAGAATTCCAGACATGCCTGTTGGTTAAAAAATACTGCTGACACCTTCCTGAAAGGAAACTAATCATTAGCTAGTGATTTAATACTTAGAAATTCAACTTCATATACACACATGCATATTTACATTATTTTTTGATGAAATACATATAAGGGTATTGGAATGACTTATAGGTAGTCTTTGACTTATGACCACAATTGAGCCCAAAATTTCTGTTGTTAAGGATTGCCTTCTCGTGTATGCTGCCTTTGGCTTCCCTACTTTATAAGAGTTGCACATTTTGAAAAAGATTTGGAACATTTTCAGATTTTATAGGCAAATTAATTTTGACATGCTTCCATGGGAGGCAGAAAGAAGGTGGCTGCTGCTTTAATGAACTATGTTTAATAAACCATCTTTGATATAACTCACATATATTAATGCCACTTTTTTCAGGCACTGGAACAAGATTCAAAGTGCTTGTATTTGTTTCTTCAATCTAGGGCTTTAAAAAGTTGTTTTTTTATTTAGTTGACATAGTTGAATGTTGTGCACTGTTTATGAAGCTATCCAATGGAAAGTTGTACAGATAAATGGAGAATATTTGTAGCTCAGGGCTGAAATGAGGTGTCCTTGATGCTCTCTAAGCTTTTTTTTAAATCAAACTAGGTAACAACAATAATTCGGGTATTTTCCCACGTCCTTGTAGCTGTGCTTTTCAAGTTGTAGCAACATTTCGGCAGAATCTCATCTGCCATCATCAGGCTTATATATACAGTTATATTATATAACTGTATTATATTACAATACAAGGTATTGTATATAAATACCCGAACTGAACAACATGTGTAAAAACATATACATACACACACACACACACACACGAAAACAAACCTCAGAAAACATATATATATATGCTGTTCAGCTTCCTTCATGTATTATCCCACGTCATTGTAGTGCTTTTAAAGTTGTAGCAACGTTTCAGCAGAATCTCATCTGCCATCATCAGG
>BHFT01035717.1:0-12577 GCA_004320025.1 Laticauda laticaudata
TAGTCCCATACTTTGATGACGTGCTAGTGTCAGCCAGTGATGTGAGACAACTAGAAGCCCATCTCAGAATAGTCTTATAAAGGTTCCAGAAGGAGGGACTCAAAGTCAAAAAAGAAAAGTGCCAGTTAGCCACCTCAAAAGTCAAGTTCCTGGGGTACCTAATCGATAAAGAGGGCATCCACCCCACTGTCCACAATAGACCATTTTCCTTGTGATACAGGATACAGTTAGGAAATATGAGATTTCTCTGCAGACATTCTAAAATAAACAAATCCTAGAAAAAAATTCAAAACTTGAGTGTGGGGAATATATAAGTAGTTCTTTACTAATGACCACAATTGAGTCCAAACTTGATGTTGCTAAGCGAGACATTTGTTAAGTGAGTTTTGCCCCATTTTATGATTTTTCTTGCCACATTTGTTAGGTGAATCATTGCAGTTGTTCAGTTAGTAACACAGTTGTTAAGTGAATCAAGTTTCTACATTGACTTTGCATGTCAGAAAGTCACAAAGTTGATAACATGATGCTGGGACAGTGCAACTGTTATAAATATGAGTCAGTTGCTAAGCCTCTGAATTTTGAACAGATGACCATAGGGATGCTATAATGGTCCTAAGTGTGAAAAATGGTCATAAGTCACTTTTTTCAGTACTGTTGCAACTTTGAACAGTCACTAAATGGAAAGTTGTAAGTCAAGGGCTTTATCAATGGCAAAGAGTAAATGAATGGAACACTTTCTGCAGGTTTTTCAATATGCCAAGGCATGACATAAAGATGTCCAATTTCCCTTTTATTATTTGTAGATGGTTAGACGTCCTGGCAGACAAGTTCCAAGAAGATAAGAAAATAACCAAGATCAAAATTTAAAGAGAGAAATACAAGTTGAAATGCTATACAGATGATGTACTACTAACAAGTATGCAACCAGAAACTTCACTCAACACTTGATAAAAGTAACCAAAGAATTTGGCTGCCTTTCTGGATACAAAATCAATGGAAAGAAAACTAAGAAAATAACAAGGCATTTCCCTAAAAAAAAAGGGGGGGGGCTGTTTGACAGGATGCAATAAAGATATATTTCCAAACAGATATAACAAATTATGAGAAGAAATAAAACAATATCTTGAAAACTAGAAAAGTTTTAAACTTTTTTGGCTAGGATTCATTGTGACAATAAAAATGAATACATTATCCAAAATGGACCGTTTATGTTCTGCTGACCAAACTGTGATGTCTCCTATTTCAATTGCCATTAGCCTGAACAATGGATTCCAAATGAATCAACATGATAAAACTGTACAAAAAAAAACATACCTTCTTTTCTTTCCACTTCCTGTGCTGTACAGATAACAGATGTTTAATTTCACTTTAAAAAAATACCATAGGAAAAAAAGGAGGTAAGTTCTCATAGCTTGTAATTGAACTGAATGGAAAGTGGATATATTTCTATTTGCCAGGTTTTCATAATACATGGAAAGAAGGTCAGTAGAATTATTTTCAAAATCAAAGCATCATTTTGGGGGAGAGGGGGGTTTCCATATAAAACTTACAAGGTGATCAACAAACCCATGTATTGATTCTATATTTCAAAATCATAAAGCATTATTTCTAGTGAATTCTAAAATTTCATTTTCTTCAGCTTCCAACAACATGCTGCAGAAGGCTGTAGATCACATCACTATGCAACCATGTGTGTAAAGGCTAGGTCACATTGCCCGATGGATGCAAAACGTATGTAAAAGGACACAGCGGATGGCCAAAAATCCGGGGGTGGCTCCATCCATTCTTATCCGCTCTCAAAAGGGGCAAAAATTTGCATAAAGTGAACGGAAAAGAACGGACGGGGGGAGGACGTAGCGCGGATGTAAAACGGAAGCTCAATGGAAGCCTAGCGGATGAAAGCGGATGGAACCGGATGGCACGTCCGCAGGGCTTCCAGGAGAGCAGAGCAAAGCGGATGCATAGCGGAAAGAGCAGATGTGTAGCAGATGCATAGCGGATGACGCGGATGCATAGCTGCATCCGCTTTCATCCTTTCTACGTCCATGCTACTAACGCTGTGTGTCCGTTCCGCATCCGTTTCGCTTCCTCCCTGGGTCCGTTTTCCGCTGGAGCGGATTTGAGTTGCACGGATGTGCAGCGGATGCCTAGCAGATATAGCGGACGTGTAATGGATGACGACGGATGTATAACGGATGTTCCCCATATGCGTAGCGGATGTATAATGGATGCGTTGGATACTTCATCCGGTCAAAAAGTTTTGTGCAGCTCAAAACTTTTTGAGCGGATGAAATCACAGTAAACGGATGCTGGACGGATAGAGAGTATGAATCACGGACGCAGTGAGTATACAACGTATGCATCGCGTTTTCCAATGGATGGAAAGTGTTTCTCTCCATTTTACATCCTCTTTGCATCCGTTGGTGCAGTGTGACATGGGCTTTAATGACAGCAACTGGGACTGCTGGAACTGCCACTGTTAAGTTGGCACAGTTATATGACTTTGTGCCTTTTATGACTATGTTGTTTAGAGATGGAGTTCCCAATCCAATTAACATAAGGAATACTTTAGCATGAATTTGGAAACTTTATCTACTTCAGCCCATTACTAACCTATCCTTTGTGTAGATTCTCCAGTAGGTATGGGACCCTTACAGATCTCCAAATGGGAGTAATCAGCCAAGCCAGAATCCAAGGACAAAGTAAAAGAAACCTAGAAAGCTGAGTGAATGTTAATTCATCAATTGCAACCAATTTAACTTGCATTCTAACTTTCTGACATTGGCTTGTGGTTCCAGACACATTGAGAAAATTGTGCTTAGTTATTACACTAAAAAAAAAAGCAATAAGGCACAATAGGAGCTGAAGCTTTCCACAGATGCAGCTCTGTTATGAATAAAATATTGTAAAAAATAACAATGCAGCCATGTGAAATTTGAATCAAATCCTTAACAGGAAGCTTTATAAACATAAGAGCTCTTAGCTGATTCTATTGCGGCTTGATCAGATAAAGACTATTTTATCCTTACCACAATACCTCCATTCATTTACATTTCTAATGTGCTTGTTCTCTGCCATCAGCAACTGTAAAAAAAAAAGGCTCATATCCCAAATGCTGTACAATTCTTGACTTACAACCACAGTTGAGTCCACAAGCAAGACAATTGTTGAATGAGCTGCACTCCATGTTACGACCTTTTTTGCAAGGGTTCTTAAGTAAATCACTGCAGCTGTTAAGTGAATCATACAGTTGTTAAGTGAATCTGGCTTCCCCCATTGACTTAGCTTGTTGGAAGCCAGCTGGGAAGTTTACAGATATTGATCACATGATTCCAGGACCCTACAACTGTCATAAATACATGTCAGTGAAAAGCAGCCATATTTTGATCATGTGACCATGAGGGTGTTGTAAATGTGAAAACTCTTTTCAGTGCTGTTGTAACTTTGAATGGTCAGTAAAAAAATGGTTGTAAGTTGAGAACTACCTGATTTCAAGAGCAAAGACATATTGAAGGAACTAAGAAAATCCCATTTTATATAAGACAGAGAAGGGAAGGGAAGAGTTGGAAGGGACCTTGGAGGTCTTCTAGTCCAACCCCTTCTCAGGCAGGAAACCTTATACCATTTCAGACAAATTGTTGTCTAATCTCTTCTTAAAAACTTCCAGTGTTTGAGCATCTACAACTTCTGAAGGCAAGTTGTTCCACTGGTTAATTGTTCTAACCATCAGGAAATTTCTCTTTAGATCTAGGTTGTTTCTCTTCTTGATTATTTTCCATCCATTGCTTCTTCTTCTGCCCTTTTCTGCCAGGCAATTGCTCACAGTGCCAAAAATGAATGACACATAACCAAACTGAGGGTTGATCTCAAATGGGGGAACTTTATAATACATAAAACAGCTGAAAACAAGACTAGAATTTTTGCAGCTGTTACCAGAAATACAATAATAGTGTATTATTTTATAGGCTGATTTTTCTCGCCTTTGGCATTTGCTGGTTGAAGTTCCTTTGTGCATTATTGCAAGATAAACAGCTGATGAGGGCTCTGAAGCCTACTCCTTCCTGCTCCAAACAATGTAAGAAGTTTTGGATCACTGACATCTCCCCCAAACTAGATGTAGACAAAAATTTGGACCAATAGAATACCATTTCTACACTTGTGAAGAACTCTCAAAGCAACTCTCTATCTAATTTTCAGTGGTGCCACCCTCCTTTTATCAGTGTTTCTCAACCATGGTAGCTTTAAAATATGTGAACTTCAACTCCCAGAATTCCTCAGCCAGATAAGGAATTCTTGGAGTTGAAATATGATTGTTACCTAAATTAAAGGGAACTCCAAACTTGTGGGAGGCAGTAAAGATAGGAAAAAAGAACATACTTGATGAGGCTTGACTCAATTTAAGATCTTCAGAGGAAAATGTTTTAACAAAGCATTTCATGTGGATCTTCTTGAAAAAGACATATTCACATAAATGTAAAAGTAGTCCTCAACTGAAAATGTTTATGATCCAGAGTGTACCACAAATGTAACAAAAACCAAAACATAAATAAATGTTCTTTAATGCCTTCAACTTGGCTTCACTGTTCAAATTGTTCACAGTGGAGATGAAACTCTTTCCAAAATAACATTCCAAATGAAAGAAATACAGTCCAAACTCAAAGAGCAGATAACAAAGCAATAAAAAACCAAAAGCAAACCGCACTGAAGAAAGTTCCATGACAGACCAGGATAATTAATTACAAACTTCAAGAAGATAACCAGGTATCATCCATTGGAAGAACGCCAACCAAGATAAACCTCATCCAAGAATAAAACACTCTTTGTTTCCAGCATTTGCTAGCACACAGGTCCAAATTCTTATGCAGTTCTCACACCTGCATCCCATGAAGAGAATCAAAGGCCTCTCCTCCTAAGTAGACCACATCTTTCCCTGATCCTCTCCTCCCTGCATGCCTTAGGATGGATAGGGGATGGGCCTGGGTCCTCCTCTGACTGCTCAGTTGGCCTCTGCCCTTCCCCAGCCTCCTCCACCACCTCCAGAGCCACACTTCTACTCCCTGTTGGCTGTTCCTCCTCTCCCTCAGAGTCAGTTTCCACCAGGGGCATGACAGAATGGTTGCTTTGCAACCATTCAAAGATACAACCTGCCTGCAAAAAAGGGAACTTCAACCAAAGTTCTGATGGTTGTCTTTCCCCCTCCACTCCATGGGTACTTGGCAACACAGCCATATTTGGGCTATTTCCAGCACCCCTCAATCACGTGCCCAAATTTTGCTACAATTTTTCCAGTTCCAGTTTTCAGCAAAATTCTACCATAGTGAACAATAATTTTACCTAACAATAGTGATAGGATTCTACCAGTTCCAACCAGTTTGGCTAAACCAGATGTTAAAGTTACATCTGGTTCGCTGAACCGATATTTCAACCAACTGGCTGGCCCCACCCACCATGCCCCTCCCCTCCCAGGAGTCTTCACGTGATTCAGGTTAAGTGCAGGGTCTGCACGGAGGCTCTGGGAGGGGGGAAAATGGCCTTCTGGAAATCCAGAAACAGTCCTATTTCTGTTTTCCAGAAGGCCTCCAGAGCCTGGGGAAGGCCATTTTTGCCCTCCTAGAGGTTCAGGTGAGGCCTCCGGACCCCTGGGAGGGTGAAAAATAGCCCTCCCAGAAGTACCAGAAGTCCAGAAACAGGCCTGTTTTCAGCTTCTGCTGGGCCTCCAAAGCCCGGGGGAGAGTGTTTTTACCCTCCAGAGGCCCGGGGCAAGCCTCCGGACCCTTGGGAAGGCAAAAATGGTTTCCCCCAGGCTCTGGAGGCCCACTGGAAGCAGGAAACAGAAAGTTCTGGTAGGCCACGCCCACCATGGTCACACACTCCCAGCAACTGGGCAGCGAACCGTTTGCTGCGATTTTTGAATCCCACGCCTGCTGAACAACCACTGTAGAAAAGGTTATAAAATTGGATCAGTTATATGATTAATTGGATAGGCTCCATTAGTCATATCTCAAAGATAACCTATACATGGAATAGAAGAAACCATGGGCTGCTGTGCACATCTGTAGCACTATAATTGCACCAGCAATGCCACTGATGTTTCCTCTAATTCAGAAATCCCAAAAGGAAGTAAATGGACTTCTTCAAACAGCACAAGATTGAAGCTGAATTATGTGAAGCTATTTTCTGCAGACCAAAACTTAAAATGAACAGATGCCCTCCAGATGTATTGAAGCAAAAAAACATTTCTGAGAGGCTTTCATTTGGTGCAGTCTGATGTAAAATAAGCTTGCAACCAAACCTTCCTACTTTGACCTCAGACACATGTGCAGGAAAGAATCAATATCTTTATCTGGGGTGGGGGAGGGGAGGGCTACGGGGATTACTTGACTTTTCCTGAAAAATACAGGAAATGAAACTCACTAGTCAAAATAACGAGAAAAGTCAGAACAGGGTTCAAAATATAAAGCTTAATATTAGCTTGATGTAAAAGGCTGGGGTTAATTAGGAAAACCTTGAATTTCCCAGCATAAGATAACATTTCCATTTCAGAGGAATCCATCTTTTAATCTGATATAACCTTAATAACATCTGATGTCAAAAATGAATCAGACAAGTTTCAGTTCTCTTGTTGCTTTCTGAATTTTAATGGTCCTTGATTATAAAAGCTGGTAGAACTTTAAAACTTTAACTTTGCCAGCAAAACAAATCAATATGAAAGATGGAATCTCTACTCCCTGGGTTGTTTCATTTTCTCACCACTTCAAACATCATGATAGATTTCTGCTCCACAGAGTAATGTTGTGGTCTCAAGATATTTCCTTTCCATTTTGCTCTCTAAAAAAACTAGTTTTCCAACATCCTGCATTACTTATGGGACTGTCTTTTCCCAACTATTTCTACCCATCCAACCCAGTCTGGCAGGAATGCATGGTCTGGATCCCATCAGCTAAAACAGAGGTCTCCAAACTTGGCAACTTTAAGACTTGTTTGTGGACTTCAACTCCCAGAATTCTTCAGGCAGCATAGTTAGTGCCAACTCTGAGGGCCTTTTTTAGTAAAACTCTGAAAATGTGATTTTGTGCCTGAGTCTGGGATCCTGGTCTCTTGACTTTGGTGCTCAGCCACTCTATGTTTTGTTTTTATGCAGAGTATTTTTTCAGTTTTATCTATTTTCTCACAGGCTGCCTAGAGTCACATGTGAGATGGGCAACTATATAAATTAAAAATGCAAATAAAAAATCCTAGCTAGGATGTTTAACAAATGAATGAATGAATATTTTTGTGGCATTCATGAGCTTATGAAATCTAAGGCCGATTGAGGTGGACATCTATTCTGTAATTACACCAATTCCAACCATTTCTTACAGCTGTTTGAACACTTTCATTGCCTTCCTTAGTGTCTTCAGACACAAATGTCTTCAGACATTCATAGTCTTGGTAATAATGGGCAACCTTTGCTATATCACATTAGCAACTGGCACATTTATAAGCTATAAATATTCCAAATCATTACCACTTAATACAGAACCTGATTAAGAATCCATATAATAATAGCACAAACCATTCTGCAATATATTGTTGATAGTCCTCATATCAATGCAACCATTAAGCAATGAGTATATTAAGAAGACTCAGCAAGGACTTCATTAGCAGGACATCTAAATCAGCATGATAAAATATAAGCATCCTTTAGTGAAAGTAACAAGCATCCATTCTGGGCATTGCTACTTATTAGTGCTTAATTACAACCAGTCTTCGAAACGTTTAGCTTTGAAAGACTTTTTCTTTATATCACGTATGTGGAAATTGCCCTGTCTAGGTCAAGAAAATAAAGAATAGATGCTTTTCGACAAAGAGCCATAGAATCAGGGTGCTGAAAAGGATCCAAATCCAGCTTCAAGATCTCATGGAAATGAATATAGAAAACAGAAAATACCTCTACCCTTCAAAAAGACTTCGACTATGTAACAGAATGGTCAAACAAATGGCAACTTCAAATCTCAACAAATAAATGCTCTGTTTTACATATTGGCAAAAAAATTAAAAATCAGAAAATAAAATACAGGCTGAATAGTCAAGACCTTGTCGATGATCCAAACTCTGTCAAGGATCTTGGAATACTCATCTCTAATATTCTAAGTGCAAAAGCCCACTGTAATTACATAGCCAAAAAGGCATTAAGAGTTGCTAACCTAATCTTACGTAGCTTTTTCTCTCCTTCAGTCCAATCTAAATATAGTATATAAAATCATACATTGCAATGTCCTACCTATCAATGAATACTTCAGCTTCAACCATAACAATACAAGAGCAAACAATAGATACAAACTCAAGGTTAATTGCACCAAACTTGATTGCAGGAAATACGACTTCAGCAACAGAGTGGTCAATGTCTGGAATACTCTACCTGACTCTGTGGTTTCTTCCCCAAACCCCAAAAACTTTAACCTTAGACTGTCTACTATTGATCTCACTCCTTTCCTTAGAGGTCTGTAGGGGGTGTGCATAAGCGCACCAATGTGCCTACTGTCCCTGTCCTATTGTTTCTTTTATTTTTCTTATATGTATCCATGTATTCATAACTATGATTTTACTTATATCTATTATCTTGTAAGCAATTGACAAAAATTAAATAAATAAATAAATAAATAAATAAATAAATAAATAAATAAATAAATAAATAAATAAATAAATAAATAAATAAAATGAAAATAGGATCCCACTTAATAGTCTGATAAAAGCTTCAAGACATTTGTGCCATCAGAAAAATGTAACCAATGGCAGCCAGAAGAACTGTGTCTTCTCTATCTGTGCTGATCAGCAGTACAAGATATGCATTGAATGTATGTACATGCAAATCTAAATACTACCCACTTCAAAAGTTCATGTTGGTTTACAAAACAACAACAATTGTTCTAATTTTTGCCCAACTGCAGCTACCAGTAGTTTGCAAAGGTAACCCGTTTAGGCTGTGTTGCAATAGTCTAAAAGGCGTGATGATGGTGGTGGCATTAGTTTGTCAAGGAGAGAGCCAGTTTGATCTAATGGTGAAGGCACCAGGCTAGAAAGCAGAAGATTGTGAGTTCAAGTCCCACCATAGCCATGAAAATCAGCAGTCATGCACTCTCAGCCCAATGTTTTCCAAAACATCCACATCATTCATAATCATAACTGAGTCCCCCCCTCCCTCCACAGACTCATCTATGGCATTCAATATCTATGCTCTTACTGAAGAATAGGTAGCCTCCTTCTGTTCCCTGCTCCTCACCCAAAAAGCAGCTCTTTTCTCACCTCTTAGGGCTTAGGCCATCCATTCTACACACCATCCTGAAATAATAGCAACAGGCCCAACCATTAGTGTCTGTTATCTCCCACACTCTCCACACCAACCCAATGAAGTTTCAATCTCTCTACTGAAACTTCTTCCTTAGATTTCTGACTCTTCTAGGACCCATGCCTCATCATTCCATAAAATGATTTTTTTTTCCATTCATGTCCTGCAATCCTCTTCTTTCCTTACCATGCAGTATCTGTACTTGGTCTGCACAGCTGCCCAGAGGCCAATGGTTGCTGTGACAATTCAGAGATAAGCAATCTCCCAACTTTGCTCCCATCTAGTACTTCTAGTGACAGATCATATAGGGTCATTTTGGGTCTCCAGGGCTAATTGTTCCTTCTCCAGACACAAATTTCCTCTGACTTCCTTTAGCTCTCCAGTAACCTCTGACAATTAACCTGTTTTTTATTCACCATGCTAATTTATCTAATCCTACTACATTTCCCTACATCTCACAGCTTCCAAATCCTCATATTACACTCATTCTAGTCCCCAATCTCTCTACTCCAGACTTCATATTATATATGGTTGGTGGTAAAAAAAATTACGTAGACTGCCCATATTCTGATTGCCAAGGCAGACAAGCCAATCATTGTCAACTTAGAGGAGCTATTTTAATTAAACCCTTGTGACTTTTCATAATATTTTCATTGATATAAACCCAATGTGGCCAAGACCCTTGTGTAGACAGACAGGTGAGAAGCTGATCAGTGAGTAAAAAAAAATGAACCCTGGACTCTCCAAAGACGTAGACAACCTGCTGAAGTTTATTCTCCCAAGTCCCTTGAGCATTCAGGGGCAGGTGTTAAAAACAAAAACATATGCTTTGGAAACTCAGCAACCTAGACCAAAAACTCAAAGTAATGTTCAAAATAAAATGTTTAGCCAAGGAAGTAAACAGAACTGGCAGCAGCAGTTTCAGGTTTGTTCTCCTGCTATTGAACCTTCCAGTCTCAGCTATTGGCATATAAGCAACTTTATACTTTGGTGCTCTCTGCCCTCTTCTTTCCTCCAAGAAAGACTTTGCTGCTTGAGGAACCATCTCACTTCTCTGCCCAGACAATGAAATGAGTCAAAGCCATACAGTGAAGAAGGATAGGGGAGTTTGTTTGTACAGACCTAATAAGGATGATCCAACAGGTATTTTCTCATTGAGGTTTTTTTTTTTTTTTGGCATCAACCTTCNTCCAACAGGTATTTTCTCATTGAGGTTTTTTTTTTTTTTTGGCATCAACCTTCATCTGAACCCTATACATGCTCATTCACAAAGCAGCCTTAATGTTCATCCAGAATTGAGTTTGCAGATACTCATAGTCCACTGCTGTGGATTACTCAAATGAAGGTTGGTGTTGTCCCTTCGCCATACCTAGCTGCATTTCTTAACTTTTTCATATTCTGTGACTCCCAGGAGTGAGAAAACAGTGAAAGAAATAACTGTTACTTATTTTTTTTAGAATAAAATTCATATAGCTGCCCAAATGGACCAACTGCCACTCTAGACAATGTGCAATCAACCAAACAGCATGCAAATAATGATAACAATTTATTAAATTTATTTGTCTCCCAGAAACTCTGGGTGGTTTACAAATAGTTAAAACTAAACAAATAAACAGAAACAGAAACATAATACAACCAAAAAACAACAACCAAAAGAACCACTGCAGTTAAAACAGCAACAAAATTAAATTATTGTTCCTAATAAGTAATTGCAATGTTTGCAGCTCTTTTAAAAATTTAGAAGCTCAAAAAGAAAAGAGGGAGATATAATTAAACAGCAGAGGTTAATGTCATAAGAAGCTTGAAAAGATATCTTGCCGGCATATGAATGAACTGTTATAATCAAATTCTGCCCAAATTAAGCAAGCAGGGAAATTGAAGTGGTGGCAGTCAATACAGCAGGCAACAATATTACTCTGGAGTAGCATTAGTTCATTTCAATTTGCCACTGAACTGCAGATGATGAATAAAGGGGTCTGAAGATCAAGGCTTCCTAAAAACATGCTGTGTACTGCATCCCTTTCTGAAATGAGTTGATTAGCCATGCCTCCATATCAGGATGCATGATCAATAAACAACCTGACAATTTCTGATATAGATAAAATGCTAGTTCAAGGAATGGATTTAGATATTTTTGTCGACAGATCTATGACTACCAAAATAGTAGTCAGGCTTCCATCACTTGGGAAGTAAGTAATAAAATCCAGAAAGACAATATTTCCAGAGTATTTTGGAGGGGAGAAAGGGTAATATATACCAGTTGATTTGGTAATTAAAGTTTCAGCATGTAGCAAATGCAAGATAGTTTCCAACAATCAAACTGGTTTGATTGTCAGAACAAAGTTTCAAAGTTTCTTCCCAGATGGAATGAAGAGGACACAAAGAAAGCAAGTTTTGTGCCATGGTTCAGGTGCTGCTCTAGAGAACAGGAGATTGTGAGTTTTAGCACTGCCTTTAGCATGAAAAACCATTTGAGTTACTCTGAGCCATCATCCACTCTCTCAGGCCAACCTACCTCACATAGTTGTTGTGGGGACAATAGAAAGAGGAAAGAGTATTGGTATGTTCAGTGCCTTGAGTTATATATATATATCAGAAAAAAAGATGACATAAAAGTCTAAAAAAAATTACTGTTGTGGAGCAACTAACCATAGAAAAAGGGAGAATTTATCCACAGGAATTCCTTGGATCTGGATGCTCCAAGCTCACTCATTTATTAAACTATGAATACACCTCCATAATCAAAACTGGTACAGTGCAGTGATACCAAATTCACAGCCCATGGGCTGGATGCAGGCCATGCCCAACCCCAGTTTAGCGAAGGGGGTAAGATCACAATACATCATGTGATGACACCATGAGTTTGACATCCTTGGTACAGTGTGTACAATCTCAATTTTTGAAACAATGATAAAAAAATAGGTTATAAGAAATAACCATTTCTTGCTTACTAGCTCATCTAAATCTCCTGAAACAGCAGAACAGATGATAGTTGGAAAAAGGAAAAATAGCAACTTAGCAGACATGTTTGCTGGGTAAAGGGCCTATCACATTGGCCAACGGATGCAAAAAGTTTGTAAAAAGGACACAGCGGATGAGAAAATGTTCCATCCGTTGTTATCCGCTCTCAAAAGTGCCCCGAGAATGTGCATAACCAGAGGCGGAATCCAGAACGGGAAAGGAACGGATGGGGGGAGGACGTAGCCAGGATGGAAACTGGATTTGCCTGCCTATGGAAGCCTAGCGGAT
>BHFT01035719.1:0-16349 GCA_004320025.1 Laticauda laticaudata
TGGAACATTTTCTCATCCGCTGTGTCCTTTTTACATACGTTTTGCATCCGTCGGCCTATGTGACAGGCCCTTAAGCAGAAAAAGAATGAGGTCCTTTCTCTTCCTCATGGAAGAGAAATGGAAAAGAAAATCTTTTCCTCACTTTGTAATAGACAAGGTTGTATCATAGTTGGCTTCACATTTTACAGGCACAGATAAAAGTATCAGCACCCTGCTCTTTTCCCCCAAGAATCCAAATTTTCTGTGAAATAATTTGAAATTGACACAGATAAATGGCACCCATCATTCTTTATTCTATCGTATAGTCTATAGATTAGATACTTTGCTTTTGATGTATGACATTTGTTTCAACTTATTTCATGGCAAATAAAGCTTCTTTGGAAAAAGTTGGAGGCCATAACCATACAGTGCTTTTCTTTCATGTTAACTGGGTGCTCTCTTACAGTATGTCAGGGAAATTCTCCTAGATAATTAACATTACACCAACAAGAAGTATTCTGTAATATTGGGCTTGTCTTGCTTTGGGCAAGAGCACTTCTATATCCAACACAAGTGTAAGGTACCCTCATTAGTGGAGAATAGGAATGCATGATGTTAGCCTCAATTCACCCTCATCAGAAGCTAATGCAACTTTGTTTTCTGGCTCTACCTGGAAGTAGTCGTATCTGTCCTACTGTCCAGTTCATGTAATCATGTGCTTAAATTCCTTCTTTAGCTCAAATCTATTTCAGTTGGTTGTTCTGGCCTTCAAAACCCAATTCTATTCCATTACTGATCCATATGCACAGCATGGTTACTGTGCCCTAGATACAGGGCTGCATGATTCTGCCCTGGTGCTCCATCTGTTTTTTTCTTTTCATCTCCCCTCCCCTCTCAAATAATCACACAACGAACTGCGTATTTTCCATTATTCTATCAATTGATTCTTGAGAAGATGCAACCTTCTTTTTAGTTTTAGGGTAACTATTACAAAAGGATTCTTTTTAGGAAATTAAGGAACACTTTTCTGTCATGCTCAAATAAATGAAACAGCAACCAGCTTTGATAAGCATTTCAATAAATCATTGTCTCGTGATAATCAGTTCACTTATTCCTTAATGCCACCTTGGAATATTGCAGTTTACAGTACTAGTTCCATTTCTTTGATTAGTGGTATCATTAAGCTTTATTACTACTCGTCAACATGTTCCGTCTGGAAATAAGGTGCATGAGACCAAACAACTCTTTATTCAAACAGTAAAGTGACTTGTAACGGAACGTTTGCCCAAGCCACGGCAGCCCTTCTTATAGTGGCTTGCTTGCAGCTTGTGGCCAATGACAGTTGTTCAAGTGTTCCCGCTGTCAGGAGGCCCAATCGGAATGGCACGTAAGTAACCAATCTGAGAATGGCCTTTTCGGCCAATCAATTTAAGGTATTTGGAGTCTACCAAGTTATACAACACCCCTCCCCCCTTGGTTTTGTCCAACATGCGTAACGTAGTCACGCAGGTAGGTGGGGCTTCTGCGGGTCCTACTGCCTGTTGCAGCTCAGTCTCAGCGTGGGTCCTTAAGTTGGTTCGGATGGGATCTCTTCTCTTCGCGTCTTTCTCATGAAACTTCCTGGAAGGGTGAGTCAGCTTGCTGCTCCGGCCCTGTGATTTGGGTAACTGTAGCTGAAAAGCCATAATGGGTCCCCGTAAAGGTTTTTCAGCATAGACTAAATCGCCATTTCAAAAGAACTATATCTATGAGGAGTCAGGGGGTTTGTCCCAGGTATGGTGGGGTGGCAGTCTATCTGAGGTAGGAATGAAATTTCCTAACCCATAGGAGTTCAGCTGGGCTTTTTTAGTCTGTGCTGGGGTGATATGTTTGAGGGTTAATAATTGTTAAAGTTTAATCTTGCACGTCCCCGTGTCCATTTTTTTTAGGCTCTCCCTTAGTATAACGAACCATGCATGTCCAGCCAATCTCCATTTGAAGCCGGATGTGGCCGCGCTGCAGGGCTATGTCGTTGGCCCTGTGCGGCAAGTATGCTCGAAAGCTAAAGTGGTAACACTGGGGCCCAGTTGTCCGAGACTATTACACTCAGACAAGCCCATGCATTGGAAACAAGTCTGTTTAACTGTTTCATGAACTGGCTCGGGTTAGCTAGTGGACAGCCATATGAGATAACCTCTAACCAGTTCCAGTAGGGTCCATGATTACAGAATAGGGTTTCCCTTTTGTTGGCCCAGCAAAAGTCAAACATGCATCCCGACATGAGCCTCTGGGAGTTTCCATTCCATACTGGTGCCAGTGGGGTGGAATTAGGCCTTGATTTTTTTGGCAAATCATGACATGTTGCCACCCATCGTTCAATGTCCTTGTCCAGCTCTGGCCACCAGACGTAACTCCTGGCCAGGGCTTTCATTTTGACTATGCCTGGGTGTCCCTCGTGCAACATGCACACACTTCTTTTCTTGTAACTTTTCTGGGATTACCACCTTCCCCACAGTATACAGCCTTTTTGAAGAGACAGTTCAGTCTGTCAGGTGCGAAAAGGTTTAAAAGTCTCACTCTGTTTCATCTGGCCAGCCCTTATCTACTCAATGAGGATTCGAGCTGTCAGCGGGTCTTTCATGGTAGCTTTAGCGACGTCTGCTGTGGTTAGTGCCAGATTCAGCCAGGACTCAATTTGGAGAGTGGAGATGGTGGGAGCTGGGTCATCTTCCATGTTGGGTAGTGGGAATGGCTCAAGGCATCCACATGGGTGATGGTCTTTCCTGGGCGATGGATGAGTGTGTAGTATGCAGCGAGGAATTCAGACCACCTCGTCATTCTTGGTGATATAGAATGTTCAGGGTTGGTTTGTTTCCTGTGGAGATCCATAGCAGGGGTTTGTGGTCAGTGATAATCGAAAATGTCCTCCATATAGGTATTCGTGGAATCTTTCACCGCTATGATTGCGAGGGCTTCTCGGTCAAGTTGGCTGTAGTTCCTTTCCGATTTTGACAGCGTTTTGGAATAGAAGGCGATTGGTGCCTCTCTGCCATCTGGTAGTTTGTGGCTCAGGATGGCGCCGATTCAAAAGGCGATGCATCACAGGTGACAGTCAAAGGTAAGGTGTTGCTGTACTGTATCAAAACAGTTGTTAGAAGTTAATAAGTACTTGATGTTTTGGAATGCTGCTTGTTCCCGGTGGCCCCATTTCCATATAGTTTTTTATCTAACAATTGATGTAAGAGTTCTTGCTACGGTCGCTTTTTGGCAGGAAGACATTGTAGAAATTAATGATACCTAAGAAGCTTGTAAGTCAGTTTGTTCTTAGGTCTGGGTGCGTCTTTTATCCCCTTAATTTTCTTTTCAGTGGGGTGTATCCCTTGCTTATCTATCAGGTAGACTAAAAATTCGACCTGGTCGGTGGCTAGTTTAACATTTTTCTCTCTTGACTTTAAGCCCTGCTCTCTGAATCTTCGCAAAACCTCTTTTAGTCTATGTTCTAATTGGTTTGCATTTTTTGCTGATACTAATACATTTCATCAAAAATGGGACGACTCCTTTGATTCCATTTAGAAGGAGTTCTATGAGGCTTTGAAAATGCCCGGGGCATGCTAACGCAAATTGAAGTCGGTTGCACTTGAATGCCTGTCTGTGCGTGACTATAGTCTGTGCCTCTGCAGTTTCAGGGTCAACTGGTAGCTGTTTGATACGCTTTGTGCAAGATCAAGTTTTGGCAAAAAATGTTCCTCCCCCTAGTGAGTGCATAAAGTGTTTCACTACCGGTACTGGGTATGCGCTTTGTTGGAGCGATATTTAGGATGCCTTATAGTCTCCACAGATGCGCACTGACCCATCTGGTTTGATGGAGTCACGATGGGTGTTTCCCACCTGGCATGGTCGATGGCTTCTAACACCCCTTGTGCAATAGGGTTTGTTAAGCTGTTCATCTATTTTTGGCTTTAAGGCAAAGGAACGTGTCTGGCTTTGAGCCTGATGGGAGCTATCTTTGGGTCTAAGGCTGAATATATTGGGGTCCCCTTGTACTTGCCCTAGGGTCCCGCTGATACATCCTGGAACTCTTGCAGCAGGCTCTCTTCCAGTGGCGCAACGATGTTGTTGATCCCGGTCACTCCGATTCCAGGGGCGCGAACCATTCGATTCCCAGCAGGCTAGGGCGATCACGGTCGACGATTGTTAGAGGCAGTATTTCAGCGTGGTTTTTAATTCTACTAGGAAATATCCAAGGCCCACTACCGGGATTCGGTTTTCCCTGGTAGTCTTTTTATATTAATTTTTGCTGTTCCAATTCTCTTTGCTTGATGTCTGGTATCAGGCTTCTGAAATTTCCAAGATACCATTGACAAGTATGATCCGGAGTCTACTTCCATTTCATGGGGCTTTCCTTCGATTTTTACATTAATCTGGACCTTTTTTGCATTTGCTGCCCTGGCATTTCTGATGGTTATTGTTTGGTGTGTTTCTTTCCTATCGCTCATTGCCGGTTCCTGCTCTCTCGGCGTCCATCTGCTTCTGGCTTGTCCTCTCTTCATTTCTGAGGAGGGGGTGCTGCCGCGCCTTTTTGGACTGTAGCTCTTTTTGTTTCGGCAGACCTTGCGATGTGCCCCTTTTTTCACAAGCTCTGCAAATGGCATCTAGGAACCGCATTCTGAGCACAGGTGATTTCTTCCGCATCCAGGCGCACTGGAAATTCTCGCCTGCTTTCTTCTTTTTTCCTGCCATTTTCTTTCCGACGGAAGCCTATGTATATCTTCATTGTCATCATCAGTGTCGCTCGGGGAGTCGAGTTCTTCATGGTGGGCAGTCGCTGTGGGCTGTTCTTGCTCCTTCTGCCCTCTTTTCTCTGGGTTGATTCGGCGGATCTGGAATTGAGTTCATCTGGCGATAGTGGCTGAGGTATTCTTGGCTGCTTCAGCAGAGGATGGCTTCTGCGATGATCTCAGCCACTGTGATATCGTCGGTCTGTTTAGCAGCTTACTTGTAGTGTAGCATCCTTCAATCGAGGACCACGCGGGTCCCTCATGCCTCGTCCATGGTCTGGAACTTGCAGGCTCCTCCGATGTGTCTTAGGGCTGCTACGAAATCCCCAATGCTCTCGTCTTCCCGTTGGTCTCATTTGTAAAACTCATGCCTTTTGATCAGGTGGAGACCACAGGCGCGTAATGGGCTTGAAGCATTCTGTTCAGTTCAGGCCATGCCATCTGCTTAACGTCTCTTGGTTTAGCTAGCGCCTTGGCCATTTTTAAAAATGGCTGGTCCACAGTGTGTAAGGAATACAGCCCTCTTCCTTCTGGTCAGTTATCTTCCTGTAGCTCATTGCTTTCTAAGAACATCAGAAAGCAATCTATGTACGACTCCCAATCTTCCTTGGCTGGGTTGAATGGTGTGATCGGCGGCATTGTTACCGGCCATCTCTGTCGCTCGTTCTGGTTGCTGCGTGCTTCGGTCTCGCTCTTCATGGACGATCCCAACCTCGTCGCCAGTGTTCCGTCTGGAAATAAGGTGCAGAAGACCGGGTTCCAACAAACAACTCTTTATTCAAACAGTAAAGTGACTTATAACGGAACGTTTGCCCAAGCCGCGGCAGCCCTTCTTATAGCGGCTTGCTCGCAGCTTGTGGCCAATGACAGTTGTTTAAGTGTTCCTGCTGTCAGGCAGCCCAATCGGAATGGCGTCTAAGTCACCAATCCGAGAGCGGCCTTTTCGGCCAATCAGCTTAAGGTATTTGGAGTCTACCAAGTTCTATACACAACACAAAATTTACCATAGAATGCAGGCTGCAGGACTGGAGATGGGGCACTGTTTGCTTGAAATAATAAAACTCTGATGATTAAGGTATGAATGTCCATCCATAAGCAATTTAAACTAGCAGTGCTGCAGAGTTATGAGGGTGCAGCAAGGAGAACTGTTCAGTGAGAACTCATAGCAGGTCACAGCCCAGATTAAATATCCTACCGACACTCCTGCTTGTGTCACAATCTAGCCAATCTTTGTACCTCAGGGACCATCAAATTCATAATTTTAAATCCCAAGGACCAGAGACCTTGGGAAAATTCCCCACCCTGTTTTCCTACCAATCGATCGTTCTTTATTTGGGATCGCAGCTCCATTCTCAAGGGAGACAGAGAGAGAGAGGAGAAAGAGAGAGAGGGAGAGGAGAGAGAGAGAGAGAGAGTTTTGACTTCATGCAAGGAATGCAGCAGAAGTCTTTCTTTCCCCCAAACTCTGCCAGAAATGAGTCTTTGTGAGATTTGTCACACCGGTGCAACCTCTTGTAGCAGGATGCCTTGCAGGGTCCCAAAGATTCATTTCTGGTGGAGTTTGGGGAAGAGAAAGAAATACTTTTGCTGCTTTCCTTGCGTGCAGCCAAAAGCAGAAGCAGCGGAAAGCAGCAGCTCGGTGGCCAGGTGAGGTGCGTGGGGGTGAGTGGGGCAAGTTCCCCCCTCCACACTTTTCCCCTCCCCTCACTACCTCATGTTGTTTGCAATGCAAGTGACACAAGCCTTACATTCCCGATGGCCATGTGGGTGGTGGAGTATAGTGTTCCTGTGCAGCCTGGATTAATTGCTTTGGGGGATGCTTTGGGGGTGACATTTCTCTGATGACCACCAAAATTTTCTCACGGACCACCAGTGGTCCCTGGCCCACTGGTTGGCGACCAGTGATCTAGGTGGAATTTATGGGCTAAAAGAAGCTTGATGCTGTGATACAGAATTGCCATTAACTAATGCTGGAAAAGCCATCCTTGAGGATGCCTATAATACTTCCAGGTCTCAGTAGCTGCCTAATAATGAAATTATTAAGTTTGGAATAGGGTACATATTTGTATTAAATAAGTCTAAGTCCATTAGAATCTAGAATCTCATGTAACCCTTTGGATTGTTTTTTTGGGGCCTTTTGAATTCAGTGTAATTTTTTTTTTCAATGAAACATGAAGTGCTTTGAGCAAAGAAAAAAAAGCTTTTCAAAGATTTCCCAGAGTGGTTTTTTAATTTCTTAATTCTCCCACTTTTTATCTTAGATAACCTCCTCTCATCCTCCCTCTAGCAGATTGTTGGTGCGTATCTGCCAACTGAGGCTAAAATTTCATGCGTTTGGAAAAGTGGCTTAATTCAATCCACAGGTGCTTCTTTCATATTAAGGCTCCTAGGTATGCTTTTGGAGTCTACTTCCCATTTGATTCAACGGGGGTTTATTTTATTTTATTTTTTAATTAAGCATACTCCACTGGAAAGCCCGAACATAAATATCTACCACTTTCAGGCCATTTTGTCATCCAAAGGTAATAGGAGGCCCTCAGTGTTTTCCTATTGGTTGGCGATGATGTAATGCAGCAGAACATACGGGTCTCTCTCTCTCTCTCTCTCTCTCTCTTCCCCCTCCACTCCGTTCCTGGTTAGTACTTGAGAAGGCCGCTCCAGTATTTAGCCAATCAAAAATAAGAGACCATTATGGCCTTGGGGGCAACTAGTTCGATTGCTTTTCAAACACCGCCTCTTTCTCATTCCACTCCACTCCGCCTCATTTGCAGCCTTACCCAATCAGGTGCAGTAATGACACTCGTCTCTTCGGCTATTTGAGAAGCTCTTTTAAAGGACACGGAAGCTAGGTAAGATGGACACCTTTCTTAGCCAATGGAATGATGGTAAAAATGAAGGCGGGCGAGGGGGAAAGCAGTAGAGTTTTGTAAGAGAAAGAAATAGTAGGGAATGGGGCGGGGTGAATAAGTCAATTGGCACTCGCGTAGCACCAATGAAGCTTCATACTTCATACTCATGTAGCTTTCTAGAAGCACATAGATGAGGGCGGGAACCTAATCTCTATCGACCAATTGATGCGAAGCTGAGAAAGAGACTCGTAGCCAACGGGCGTTGTTTTATAAATGGCAAATAAATTATCCAATCGGTATTTAGAATGTGAAGTTTGACAGGTGAGAGATCCAATGGAAATGGGGGTGGGGACCAAAGCGTTTGAATGACCGTCATTGGGACCAGTAAAGGTAAATCTTTTCCTTTTTTTAAAAAAATACCGGTTCGACACACACGCTCTCTCGCCGAGGTTCTGGTAAGGGAGGGGGCTCTTGTCCCCTCCTCCCACCCGGTGCATTCTGACGTTGCGCGGCAGGGAAGGAGGGAGGGCCTAGTAGCGGCCGCTGGGATACAGGCTTCCAACATGTCTGCGCTGCTGGTTGCGCTTGGATTGCGAGGGCAGAGGCCGACGAAAGGAGAGGCCGCTGCGTGAGGAGGAGAAACAAGAAGAAGGCGGAGGCGACGGCTCTAGCAGTAGCCTGACCCGACCCGAAGCCTAAGTGGGCGAGACGGAGGCTCCTTCCGCGGGCGGGAGTGGAGTTTTTAGGCAAGCTGAGAGGCTGCGGCGCCAGGTACAGGCCCGGCCCGGCTCTTTCGGAAGGAAGGATTGCGGGGCGGGGAGTGGGCGAAGGGGGCTGACGGGGAGAACGAGGCCTTGCAAGGCGGGATACGTTGAGCGCAGCAAAAACAAGAAAGCAAAAAACAAACAAAACGACGCAGAATGGAGGGAGGACGGCCTCGGCCTCCGCTGGCGTTGCGGGCAGCGGTAACCGCGGGAGGGGGGGAAGGGGAGAGAAAGCGCAATGGCTGAATTTGTGTCTGCGCTGTAAGGCCCGGGGGTGGTGGCGGTGAGAAGAGATGGAAGTGGTCTTTGGTCGGAGGAGCAGGATGGAGACGGGCGGGCTCTGGGGGCTCGGATCGTAGGCCCCTCGTGGTCGATTGCGGCTGCTCCGCGGGGGTCTCCGGCTGGGAAGGCGCAGTTTGGGATGGAAGGGCAGCTTTTGATGGGATGTGGGTTGGGTGAGCGAGATCTCGCGGTTCCCTGCCTTGGATGGGGAAGGAGAGGCCCGGGCGGAGGGAGGACCTTTTTCTCCAATTCATATTAAGGCTCCGTTACTTGGTTGTCGACCACAGGGTGGAATTTTATAGTTGTTCCATTTAAAAAAAAAATGCTCAGTTGGATCTGGCCTCCCCGTTTTGCTGATTCGGATAAATACGCGAACCTCTGAAATGTAGATTCTCTGCAGGGGCGGTGCTGGGATTATTGCAGGTTGGGAAACTAACGTTGCCAAAAGGGGACAACTCTCTCCGTGCTGGCCCTGAAGGACATAGCCCCCACATTGCTCGTAGTTTTGGTGATGGGCGCAGTAGTGAAATCTATACCTTTTGGCGGTTGACTGGAATTCAGGTCTGAGGGCTGCTTATGTATTTGCTGACTACTTTCATTGGTATGCGTTACAAAGTGATTTTAAACTTTACCTCAATAGAAAGCATGTATAATGTAAGCTGTTTTTTAAAAAAAATATTCGAAAATCTCTAGTCCAATCCCATAATTCCAATCTGTAGTTTTGTATTGCTGCCTATGCCTTCGTTTTAAAGCGAGTACAAATGGAAGACAGTTTTCGAATTTTGCATAATGATTGGAAAAACGAAGATGGTGACTAGAAAGTTGAAGAATAGATTGAAATTAACTTGCCAGTTGCTTTGGAAAACATCTTGATATTTCATGAGAAAGTACTAATATAAAGATGGAGTTGTAAATTTGAACTTACTTGCATTTGATTGTTCAGTGGATGTATAATTATTTAATCAAAGGATTTAGCATTGTTAAAGGGAGATGTTATTTGTAAGCTGAATTATTAGATCAATAATAAATTTTTATTCAAGTCATATATGGAATAATGAAGTTTATGAGGTATGATTTTTAGCAGAAAAAGACAGATATACAGAAAACTTAGGTATTTGTAAAAATGACCATCTTACATAGCCTGTGCCACTTAGAGATGCTGTTATCTACATATATATATTAAACTAGTGAAGGTTATCTGAGTACAGTATAGCTTGTTTAATGTGGAATTACCACATGGATTGATCTAGGTGAATTTAACTGGTGGGAAAAAGTGGGATTAAAAGTATTTTAAGAATTTACAGAAATGAATCATTGAAGCTTGATATTCTATTAGTTTGGTACAGCAGATAATTTAGCTGTATTTAAATAGCATCACTAATGAGAACTAATCCCTTTCTGTATAGAACTTACCTCTGTGTAGTGGTAGTGTTTTGGGTTTTTGTTTTTGTTTTGCTGAAGATCCAACTTGAATACATAATAGGGTGGGTTTTTTTCTCTAACATGTTTTCTTGAAGCTTAAATTCTTAAAAGTTAGGATTAAAATATCTTGTCATCCGTAATATAAACATTATTGTGATTTATCATAGCTGATTAGACAGTTTTCTCTGCCCCCAGTCGGTGGTTTATATTTTATCACATTATGTTCTTTTCTGTAGCTCCTATGATATTATTTTCTACTGGTTAGAATTGTAAAGACTGTACAATAGGTCTCAATAATAGGGAATAAAGACATTGCCTGGGGAAAATTATTAGTTGTGCTGCCACAACTAATCAACCAAATTGTACACTGCTCTTCCCAGTAATCAAATATGAAACACATAAAATGTTACAGAATCATTTCTGCAATATCACTTTATACTGGCATCTGATTATTGTGGTAATATAAAGCCTGTCTTAAATCAAGAATATTGCCACAAGAGTGGCGACATAATATTATAAACCATGGGTGGGGAACGATAGCCTTTTAGCAGAGGTGGTATTCAGCAGATTCCGACCAGTTCTGGAGAACCTGTAGCAGAAATTTTGAGCAATTGGGAGACCCAGCAAATACCACCTCTGGAGATTTTACAGCATCCTTCCCCGTCATGCCCACCAAGCCATGCCCACAGAACCAGTAGTCAAAAAAATTGAATCTTACCACTGCTTTTATTACTGGTGCACTTCAAGTCCCAGAATTCCTGAGCCACCCTGTTGGCTCAGGAATTCTGGGAGTTGAAGTCTACAGATAATAAAGAGATCATCATTCCCCATCTCTGCTATAAACTCTTAATGTGGAAATTCTGATACCTTCGGACAATCTGTACAGAAAAATTTGAATAGGGAAGGAGGATTCTTTGTTGCCCTGTAAATTGATTTTGCATATGCTAAAGGTAGTTTTGTCAATGTTTCTATAAGCTTAGATGGTGCTACAGGCAATATGGAATTTTTACAATCCTTAGAATTAATATGGCCTTTTAATTTGAATATTATAATGATAGTATTCTGAAATTTCATCTCTTAACTGCTTAATGCAGGTTTGGTATAGCACTCTGGGCGATTTACAGTGTAGCAGCAGAATTTGCATATTGCCCAGTTATAATGTTCTAACATCTAAAATTGAATAAGAGGAATGATAGCACTCTAACCTTACCTATATTATATAGTTGCTGGCTATTGACTCCATCTTAATTTCCTATCAGTACCACAGATTTCTAGCTTTAAATGGATAGAAAATACAATTTTATAAGAAACAACTGTGTAGTTATTAGAATATTAATATTCTGATATTTAATGCTAGTAGAGCATTGATGAGTTGGATAGGTGGGTGGTCTTAACTAGCAACTTACTCTTTCTTTGTATGCCTCTTATTTTTAATGTTAACTTTCTATATTGTCTAAAATTATCAGTGAATTATAATCACAAAATACTGTACTTCTTAACTGAGGACTTCTGGCTATTTTAAACTGGCTATAGTAGTGCAATACAGCTGGAATTTATTAATAAAATAGCAAAAGGGATGAATAAAGTGATCCTGTAAGTTTCTTGAAGGTTTAGAAAATAAGGATTGCAATTCATGGCTCAAAGCAGGCCCTTACTATAAAACTCTGAATTACTGTAGACCCTACACTAAAAATACTTAAGCAAATAAAGTATTCATATTATACAAACTCACAAGAATGTCCAAAGCATGTCAGAGGCATGTTTTTCATTGGCCATTTTATAACAGTAGACCTTTTCTCTGGAGTTCTGCCAAAAGCCAGATAGTAGCTTAACCAATGAAAGCATATGAATTGTTTATGTTTAGAATGAAATAGCCAAGAAGCCTGGTGTCAACTTGGCATCAGCTGAATTTTTCCTTAATATTTTCTTATTCCTCAGCTGTGGATTCTAGGTAGGGTCTTGCTCCCCCTCCGCCATTTTTTTTCTTTACTATCCAATGTTAAAGGTGAAGCTATTTTAGTTCTTTTTTTCCCAATAAATGGTATGCTTTATCTGAATATCTGAAAAAAGAGTACTGCAAATTTTCCAGTGGACACAACTTATATATGTCTTAATCACTGAAACTTATGTGATTAAACTTATATGATTAAGCAGTGGCTGCATTGCATTCATACCTTGTTCCTTTGATTTGCCACAGTTTTTTAAATTAGAAGTGAGATTGCAAAGTACCTTGATATTTAACATTTCTTACATTTTTAATATGAAAAAAGTATGACCAGTATACTTTTTCACTAGTTAAGTTTCACTAGATTTCAGTAATTAAGACAGATTAATGTCTGCTATTACATGAAAACTTTTCAGGTTTTGAAACCAGTGTATTTATGGTCTGCTTATCTCATGTTCCAATTTTAAATTCTCTCTTCTGAAGAAACTGCACACAGCTAAGTTTTCCATGGAGTTGAAGATTATGATTTTAAGATTATAAGTTTTATAATGAGCTGTTACACAATAAATCAGTAATTAAGACCACTGTTAATATAGTGTATGCCAGAAGTGGTGAGCACAATGAAAGAAGCAGGATAGAAAAGTTTAGTTGGATAGAAAAGTAAAAAAAGGAATATCATTTGCTTTCCTTTCATTCAGAAAGAATCAGGCTACATACCAGATTTTTTTCCAAATCATAAATATTTAGATAATACTGGTAGAAAATATTTATATAGCAGAAATGAATAGATTTTACTAGATGTTTCATTTGCTACTCAGTTAAGGTTACCAGTCATTCATTAATGGATACTGTTTTAAAGGTTCTTGGTAACTCAGTACAGATGTTACTGCACATAATAGAGAACTGCAGTGTACTTGCAAATATATGGAAGCATGCCTACAGGAATAACTAAATCTTTGTAAGCTGCTTTTAAAGTATACGAATAATTTGCTAACATCTGAAGAGTTCAGAAATAGTCACATTTTAAAAATTGCGTATCTTTTGTAATTTTTGAGCCCAACTGACATGTACAATAGGATGGAATGCCCATGGTAGAAATCTGAAGAAATTAAATCTCATTCTGTTGTTTGCAAAAGTAATCACTTTGCCTGAGTATTGGGTTCTCTTGAACTTGGTGAATTTCTTGTAGGAGCTGTTGAATCTTCCATTAATAAAGGCCCAGAATGATACTTTCTGCATATTATAAACTAGTTTGTATTATTAGTTTTGATGTATAATAGACATTTCTTTAGCAACTGATTTGATTGGGTGCTTTTCTGAATTTCACAGTACCATACATGATATACCATATATTGTTTTATATATAATACTAATAGTATTTTTTCCATATGCATTTTGGGGTTTTTTTCAGCATAGTTTTTTTCCTGCCTCACAACCTTCAGCCTAATGCAAAATGTTGATTTCATTTTTTAAAAAAAATGAGTTTAATACATATTTGAATTAAATATCAGAACTTCTAAGTCTCTGGTTTTCTATCTACTAATAAACACTTTGGATTTAAATAATTTTGCACATACCGTATATACTCACATATAAGCCGACTCTAAAACTCAAAAAAACCTTATCAAATTAGGGGGTCGGCTTATACGCGCATAAATCTGATCTCACACAAACGAACTGACATGACGCCACTTCTCAGATCACGCAATATCATCGATATTACCATACAGTCATACATACATANTAATATTGTTTCCTACACAAATGCTTTGATAATGAACCTTCATCAGTGCATTGCATATTGATACTCTTTTGTTATTAACCCAAACAACACACCATGGTATTTGAGGTCACCTTATATGCAAGTTTTTTCAAAATTCCTCATTTTGGGGCAGCTTATACGCGAGATCGGCTTATATGCGAGTATATACGGTAATAGTTAATAAGAACATTCTAAATTAAACTGCTAAGAATTCATAGTTGAGCATAGTGAATTGGTTTTGAGGCCATTTATTATAACATTGACCTTGAATTATTAAAGTAATAAGTCTCGTTCATAAAATTTTTGTGTTTGATATTATGTTCTGCTTATTAGAAAAAAGAACATGTGGCCCTGTTCATGCAGCATACTAAGCAGTTTTTATTATGTTGTGCAGAGAAACCATTCAATTGTGAATCATTCAGTACTTATGGCTTAATGCATTGTGTCTGTCAGTCCTTACGATATGCAAGATATACAGTTGACCTATTTTATGGGAATGGGATATAATATCCTCACAGGTGAAAAAAAGTGAAGAAATCCATCTGTATACAGTTTCAACATATTTCATTATAATACAAAAAGGCAGAAGTGGGAATATCTATAGAAAATATGTACACACAAATGGGAATTTATAGAGATGGAGAGATGAATGTATACACTGGAAGTCAGGTATGCTCCCACATAGAAAGGAAACCTGAATTAAGGAGAGGCACGGAGACATGCAGAAGCAGAGGGAGTTTTGAAACAGAAATTTATATTTGCTCTTATTTGAAAAAATAACTAAATCTAAAAATAATGATACTTTTTGTGGAAACATTTTTATTATATAAATTATATATTAATATTGATCCATTGACTTGGATTTTTGCATAAAAAAGTGTGTGTTCCCATATTCTGAAGAAAAATATTAGAATACTAAAATAATTGAGGGTTAGGAGGGGGAAAAACCTTGGGATGGAGAGGAGAATTATCAGAAGAAAAGATGAGCAATCAGAAGATGAGCAAGCTTCAGTGCACTTAGTGATGATGGAATGCTTGGGATGGATAGAAATGGGATATTGTCTAGAAAGGAGTTGTCTGTTGTCCACCAACTACAACTCTAAATAGTTGGTAGACATTCCCTTTAAAGACACTTTTATTACAGCTCTGTTGTAAAAGTTGTGTATTGTTACAAAAGTAAATAGTAATGGAACATGTGCATTCATAGCCACCTGTGTGTAAACTTTCAGATACTGGTAATCCTCAATTTATGACTAACAGAGCCTTTGAATTTCCATTGGAATACATCACAGTCGTATGTCAAGGCAGCTATGTTGCTGGACCTGATTTTTGAACTTTTTTGCAGTGGTCATTAAGCAAACACTACTATTGTTACCCAAATCAGTGTAGTTCTATGAGTGGTTTTTTTGCTGGAAACCAGCTGAAAAGACCAGAAATGGGCAAAAAAAAATAAAAAATCACGGTAACCATGAATGCTTCAATAGAAGTGAGCCAGTTACCAAGTGTCCAAAATGCTGTCATATGTCCATGGGCATCTGTGTAATTGTTCGAACTCCAGAACCAGGTCATAAGTATCTTTTGATGGGTTTGCATAACTTTAAAAAGGCCCTCAGCAACCAGTCACTAAGAAAGACTACCTTTAGTCTTTCTAAACCTGAATAATATAATGTATTTACCTCAAAATAAATAAAATATTCTTGTAATTATTTAATATATCAACACTGAATATGGAAACATAGAAAACTGATGGCAGAAAAAACCCAGTAGTCCGTTGAGTCTGCCTTTAAGGGTATGTTTATTTTGTTTTGTTTTTAATATATTATTTTATTTACTTTAATTATTTTTTATGTTATTGCTTTTATTTTAATTTGATTTTTTACTTATTTATTTTTTGTCAGATGATAGGCATGGGTTCATCTCAAGTATGCTTAACTCAGTTACTGACAATTACCCCATTACCTATTTCTGTGAAGTAATACTATCTTATATTATTTTTAATATGTTTTGTCCCTTAGATCTTGTGCTATTTTTGTTGCCTGTCTTGAGACTCACTCAAACTTTTTTAAAGTTAGGTCTCCACAACTGGAGACTCTTTTCCCCCTCCATGCTGCATCGAAAGCCAAGGATGGGTTGACTCCTTCCTATGATGTCATTTAGCTGAGTCTGTACTAAGATACAAAAGCCAGCCCCCGGAAGGGACCCCAGCTTTTGACTCAGCTTCTTTCAGTTAATAGCTGTGTCTCTGAAAGCATTCCGTTAAATTGCAATAAACAACGATCTTCAGGACCTTTTCCCTCGCTTCAAACAGCTCCCAGGGATCTGGGCAGCTGCTCTTCCAGGAAAGCAGGGCTCCCTCTCTTGCAATGTTGGGAGCAACGTCTTGAGACCTCCCCCGCGCCTGCGGTTTGAGCGATCATAAAAATGATTAGCAAACCGATAACGTGCCAGCCAGCTGATCGTGTGGCCAGTGGCTGTGCTTTCTTCTGCTGACTTCGCTCAGGGCTCCTTATAGCCTAAGGAGCGATTCTTGGATCTCGGAGCCTGGTTTCCTAGTCAGTGGCCATTTTGGATTGAAGCCTTCCACCATGA